>CAUYSK010008394.1:0-37430 GCA_963575035.1 Avahi laniger
CCCACTGGAGCACCGGAACCCAGGGTCCTGCTCACTGTACGTACACACTGGAGCACCGGAACCCAGGGTCCTGCTCACTGTACGTACCCACTGGAGCACCGGAACCCAGGGTCCTGCTCACTATACGTACCCACTGGAGCACCAGAACCCAGGGTCCTGCTCACTGTACATACCCACTGGAGCACCGGAACCCAGGATCCTGCTCACTGTACATACCCACCGTTGCACCGGAACCCAGGGTCCTGCTCACTGTACATACCCACTGGAGCACCAGAACCCAGGGTCCTGCTCAGTATACATACTCATCGGAGCACCGGAACCCAGGGTCCTGCTCACTGTACATACTCACCGGAGCACCGGAACCCAGGGTCCTGCTCATTGTACGTACCCACTGGAGCACCGGAACCCAGGGTCCTGCTCACTGTACGTTCCCACTGGAGCACCGGAACCCAGGGTCCTACTCACTGTACGTACCCACTGGAGCACCGGAACCCAGGGTCCTGCTCACTGTACGTACCCACTGGAGCACTAGAATCTAGGGTGGCTTCATGACACATGTGGCCCTGTGTCAATGGCCTCTTCTTGATATGCACAGTGCCACGCTAGGACTGCTGTGCTGCAGTCCCTCTACCAGGAACACCCGTTCTCCTTATGACTCTGCTGTGTGTCTTCATAACACAAGCCTGTCTGTCCTCTCTGAAATAGCACCTCCGACCCTGCTGTCCTGCCCAGCTTTTGTTTTCTCTTGGTACCTGTCACCTATCCTGTTGCATGTCTGCTGTCTTTCTCCCCAGCTGGAACACACTGCAGGGGAAGGAGGTCTTTGTTTTGTTCCGTCTACACATGCAGTTGTTAAGACGGAGTCAGGCACACAGCCATCTCCCATTCTTGTTAAAGGAACCAGCGAATGGTCTAAATATTTGTTCTTCTTTTCAGGGTGTTCTAAGGATACATTTTATTGAAGCTCAGGATCTTCAGGGGAAAGATACTTATCTTAAGGGACTCGTCAAGGGAAAGTCAGACCCCTATGGAATTATTCGAGTTGGCAACCAAATCTTCCAAAGCAAGGTCATCAAAGAGAGCCTTAGTCCAAAGTGGAACGAGGTGTATGAGGTAATGCGCTGTGTCCGGTTGTGTCGCTTTGCTTGTTGGGCTGGGCCCTAGGCAGGGGCAGCTGGAGTCCAGCCCCAGCCTGTCTCATGGGAGTGTGGCCAATTCAGGCCACCACTTAAACTTTCTGTCTTTAATTTCCCATCTTAGAAAGTATTATCGTATCGATAGCTCTACGGAAAAAAAGTATTTTACCTTCTCTCCCTACCTCACAACATTCTTGTCATGCCAGCACTTGAGATTTTAAACCTTAATTCCGTAATGCTATCACCATAAATAATGGGCAACGTATTTTTCATAATGTGACTAGCTTGTCTTTCTAACTGTAAAATGTTACATGTGGTTTATAGCTCACTTTAAACACATACAAAAATGAGATTAATTGTGTGCTGCTTTGCAAACTTTTCATTTAATAAATCTGGACATGCTTGTCAATGAATAAAGATTTATGTGACTTTTTGTGACAATTCCACTGAGTAGATACCACCATTTCTTTACCCAGGGAGCCTAGGCTATTGAGTTCAGCATCATAACAATGCAACAGTCTTTTTCTTCACTCGGCCAGGTTTTCCCCAGATAAAGCTCCTTAGGGTGGAATTGTTGGATCAAAAGTGTTGCGTTTCTAAAGGGCTGAAGTATTTTGTAGAATTGTTCTCCAGAACAATTCACCCGCCAGCTCCCCCACCCCACCCCCCCCAGCCCCCTCACTGCCATTCCTTGTCCTGAGTGGTGCTGAGTAGGTAGCTGTGGTTATTCCAAGCGTCTGGATAGAGCCACTTCAGGACTAGAGTGACGCGTCCTTTGACTCTGATCTGTCCTGGGCCTCAGACCAGGCTGTGGGCGATGTCCTGAGACCTTGTTTTGGAGGGACTGAACTTGACCCATTGAGAGGTAATCCAGGATGACTGGAAACAAACAGGATACACTGTCACTACGTGGTCTCTTTGACAAGAAAGTAAAGTGCTTTAAACAGTGTTTACTGCTGGAGAAAAATACATGGTCACATTTACTATAATCGCCATACTCAATAGACTTATTAATAAAAATGCAATAACTACTAATGTTACTTTCTTAGGCTTTAGTGTATGAACACCCTGGACAAGAACTGGAGATTGAGCTCTTTGATGAAGACCCAGACAAGGATGACTTCTTAGGAAGGTAAATAAAGCCCCTTGTGGCTATTGGAGGAGAACATAAGATCACTCTTTTAAAAAATAATCACTCAAAAATATAAGTTTTAAAATATATTTATGTACATGTTATGTATTTTTTAAGTGGTTGTTAAATACATTGTTTCACCTTAGATTTCTTAAAACATTTTTATTCCTAAAAAGTTTTATATTTAAGAAAAGAAAACTTGTATGTTACAGTAGCCACTAGCCACAGGCAGCTATTTTAATCAGCTAAAATTAACAAATTAAAAATTCCTTTTCTCAGTTGCACTCTCCCCACTTAAAGTACTCAGTAGCTGCATGAAGAACCTGCCCGTGGCAGAGAGTTCTAGAGGACTGCTTCATTCCAGATTGTAAAAATGGATTTTTTAACTTTTTCTCTTGTTAGGTTAATTTTTGTTGGGGTAGAGTAATTTACATTATGCCTATATGTCGAAAAAATAAATATTGATTTGTTTACTTCACTGGATCAACTTCTGTATAATTAAACTTTAGCTGGAAAAAATGAGCTTTTAAAAAATATACTTCTACCTACTGTTTATTATTTAAGCTAATTATTATTTAACTGAATTTATCATAGCAAAAAAGATACAAGGATAGATGGCATTGGAGAGGTTTATGTCTCATCAAGAACGGCCTTGCATGTTATGCCCTGACTTCAGAGTTCGTAAGACCTCCCGAGACAGCCGAGAATGGTCGACAGATTCTAAGCAGGACAGTGGCCGATCGGATGTGCATTCTGCTAAAAGCAGCGTGCACACTGGATTGTCGATTTGAGCTTGGAGACTGTGGCCACAGACCAGGACCAAGATATGGCGGGGGCACAGTGAGGCAGACCGCAGGGCCGGGGAGTGTGAGCATCCCGCCTCAGTCCCTTCTGGCCTCGTGGGGGGTGGGGCGCCATTCTTTGAAGTGAGCAGGATCATCCGAGGGCTTCCTCTTCGATGTGCAGAGTGAGGGGCTTCTTTGGAGCTTGGTGCAGTGTGGGGTGCAAGGAGGGAGGCAGGACCGAGTAGGCGAACGACTCCGTGCGGACATAGTAGTGATGACAGCACCAAGGGGGATGCGTAAAGTGAGGGCATGCGCAGTGCACTGGAGGGAGGCTTTTTTTTTTTTTCCACAATTCTAACCTCAGCTGGGCCAAACTCAGTATTCCAGCCTCACAGAAACTGCACCCTCCTCTTCCTTACCTCTCCTGACACTTCCTAGGCTGAAGCTGGAGGAAGATTTCAGAAGAACAGTCTGTTTCTCGATAAATTACGTAGCATTTTGTTTTGTGTCTGGAGTACTGTCTCATAAACAGATGCTTACAGTTATTTTAGTTGTAAGAAATATGTTTCTGTGTTCTAAAGCTGTCGTGTTGTTGTTTTTATAGTCTTATGATCGATCTTACTGAAGTTGAAAAGGAGCGCCTTTTAGATGAAGTAAGTTTCTCTGCGGATCAGTCTGTTGGAGAGTGAGCCACCGCTGTCAGTGCGGGAACCCTAGTAACACAAGAGGAGCAACATCTGATTCACAAATACTAAGAACTGAGGCCCTTTAGAAACAGCAAAGTAAAAAGAAATAAACTCGAGAGTCAAATCAGATAGTATGTACTGAGTACCTGCCATGAGGACGCAAACATAAAACTGACTTTATTGGAGGCAGACGTGTGCTCCCTGCAGGGGTCGGGGTGGGGGCTCAGTGGCCGTTTTCACAGTAGTTGGAGATGTCACAGCGTGGCCAGTGAGACTTGTCCCATGGAAGGTGCATGTAAATGCAGTGGGAATTCACAGCAAGAAGACACTACTTCAAGCATTTTATTACTATCAGAATAAAAAGTATGAAAAAGGGAAAGTTTGTGGTGGCTTTTAAAAGAGAGTAAGATTTAAATAAGTGAAGCACAATTAACCAAATTCAATGATAAGCTCCTGCTTTCAGCATGACACATCTCCTTCCCGTGAAGGACTTCACTCAGCAGGCATTCGACACACAGCGGGCAGAGAGACGTGCCCCTGTGCCTCTTCACCCTCTTTAACCCTGAGGGTTTGAGGACCGTCTTTGATTAACGTTTTGTGATGTTTAAACTGACACAACTGTGTACTATTTTATTAATGGGTATATAGTGATGAATAAAGACAAATATGTTAACTTATTTATAGTGAAATTCAGTATTTGGATCAATGTTGTATTGTCTCTTGGCCTATAAATTCCATTAAGGTAGAAGGTAGAAGACTTTCCGAGTGCTGGGCAGTGCTAGAAACCACTGGAATCCCTAGGTGTGAGGGAGGGGTGGTAGCAGCATGTAGTGCGCAGGGTCTGTGTGGGGATTAAGCAGGCTGGTATATGTAGGGCACTTAGGGTCAGATGACCTCTGCCGTCGTCGTCATCATCTTTGGACATGAGGTCACAAGACATTCAAGGAGCATAGAGCTAAACATGGCAAGACTCAGTCTCCTGTGTTAACTGAGAACCACTGATGCCTCACAGTTCATGGGTGGCCTGTGACACGTGTAGAGACTAGGTTTTATTCGGAAGAATTTTGCTGAACTCACTTTTTCTCTTTAGTGGTTCGCGCTGGACGAGGTTCCCAAAGGAAAGCTGCACCTGAGACTGGAGTGGCTCACGCTAATGCCAAACGCGTCCAACCTTGACAAGGTGTGTGCAGAGTTTCCTCGACAACTAGCCCTTCTGGCAACTGAGATTAGTCTATTTAAACTGTGTTGCTACTTAATGTTTTACAAATTATAGCAACAATTCTGATTATGGTACTACAAATCACTTCAGTGCCATCAGGGATAGGTTAGAGATGATGAAATTTTTTTAAATGAAGTTTACACGTCATTCTCATCTGTTTGATGAGAACCTCAAGTTTTGTGCTTGCTGTGGGACAGAGATCTGGAGAGCCACACATGACCCGAGTGCTTCACGAAATCGATTTGTATGGAATAGCAGTCTTACTGTGTAAAAGATACTTACCGTTTCAGCTCTCTCTCCTGCATGTGTTGGGTGGTTTATTTCCCACTTGTCTTTTCTCAAGCCTAACTGTCATGGTATTGTCAGGTAGAGATAGTCCTCACTCTTGTGGAAACCGCCTGCTGAGGCCGCCCTCTCCCTGCAGGTGCTTACAGACATCAGGGCTGACAAAGACCAAGCCAATGATGGTCTGTCCTCTGCATTGCTGATCTTGTATTTGGATTCCGCAAGGAACCTTCCGGTAGGTAACACATGGTAACTCACTTGGGTGCTTATTTCCTGAGAGCAGATCTTGCTGGGGAACCCTGCTTTGTTCAGCCACGATGTGTTACCTGTTCTCATCTTGCTGTGTTTTCACGTCACTTTCCGTGCCAGAGAGTGGCAGTGAAGAGGGATGAGTTAGTGCTTGCTTTGTGCTTACCCACCTTCCCGGATTTGCCTGGGATATTCAGAATTATCTGATGTGTTTCACGAAGAAATATCCAACATATAGGAAAAGAACACGCTGGTATTTAGGGGAAGAAGATATTCTGTAGAAAATCACTAAATATTAGAACTTAGTCACCTAAGGATGGAGACTGTCTCTATCTGGAATGGGAGTAAAATCAAACAGCTCTGACTGTGGCATGGCAGTGTCTGGGCTGCTGCCCTAGAGGTCCCCTGGCGCCAGGTGGCTGCAGTGCTGGACCGCGTGCTTGCCTGCGGTGCCAGCGTGTTTCCAGCAGAGCAAAAACAAACAACGTCTCTGAATAATCTCCTCCAAACACATGATGGTCCTCAGCCTGAAAGTATATGCACCAGAATTGGTTTGTTGTTAGGGAAAAACTGTAAAACACAGTTTCATAGGCAATAACTATGACATAACCATGGAGAAAAAAAATCTTGTTAATCCAGTCTTGTGAGGCACACTGTGATCTTCCAGTGTCCTGCTGTAAACCCCGCTGTTTGGGGCAATGTCACCATCATTAACGTTATGCTGTCTGACAGTTGTCTGAGTGCCCATATGCTGGTTGACTGTGTGGTCAGTCTTTATTTCCTCATGTCCACGGCCAGTTTTGTTGAAAGAAAGACCACTGCCACCAGGTAGAGGTGTCCTCCCAGGGCTGTACATTGCAGACTTCTCCCTGCATAGTGGGCGTCTGTCCACCTAGGTCACTTGCTACAGCAGCAAACGCCCTTCCTGCATCTTTTCTCCCTTTCTCAGTGTTTCCTGGGGAGAGAGAAACATTCAAGTTGGCCTTTTCAACACCACATCCTAGATTTAAGTTATAAACGCTCCATCCAGCGTAGTCCTGCCTTGCCATGGCTAAAACGTTTCCGTGTAGTTCATGGATTATACGCCCTTTGTTTCAGTTAGCACCTTCCAAGTTTTGAAAACTACATTTACTTGGGCTTGCTCAAAAATGAACTCCATGTGCTTTGTGCATCAGTACGTTCTAACTCAACGATCAAAATATAATTTATCATTTTTTTCATAGTGGGAGGATGTAATTGTACTCTTTGTTGCATGTAATGATATAGTTATGCTCTTTCTTTCAATGAAGGTTTCTTGATTGATTTTTACTTCTTAAATTCTTACATTTCTCTTAAAGCGTTAAGTATTAAAGTATTACCTTAACCTTTTGGCCAATTTTCCAGTCTAAAGTCTGTGACTTTACTTGTATAATTTCAATTTGGGAAAAGTTATTTCATTATTATTTAACCTTTCTACAGAATTTCTCATAAAGTAGAACTTTTTGCTTTCGGTCACATTAATGTTTGTTAGAAAGTCTTTGGTAATGCCTGATGGAAGTGAATGGGTGGTATACTTTAGGGTGCAGAGAATAGTATTGATGAATCAGCAAGAAAGGGTCAAGTCTCTCTTTAGAACTGTGTGTGTTGTCACATTAAACTGCAGTTTGAATAATGGCACGTAAACAAAAGTGACCGTATTGACCATCTGTTGGAAGGACACCTGCATGAAGTACGCTGTGGCCGACAGAGGCCAGGATCTTCACGGCCACGGCTCTGTGGGGTGTGTCTGAACGGGGCTTGCTGACCGCCCCCACGTGGCCTGGGATTCTCTCCTCTGCCCTGCACCTGCTTGTTGGTGCCCTAGCGCGCACTGATCACAATCCACCATTCTCTGCTCTCTCCTCCCGGCTCCACTCTCCCAAGAGTATCTACGAGGGAAACTTTGGGTGTGGCTACTTAAAAGAGAGGCGTGCGTCGGGACTAGTGTTTTGTGAAAATACTGCCTCAGTCTATAGAGCACTATTTGTGAGTCCTCTGGGGTTATTTCTTCTTTGTTGTGGACTGGAACCCTAGCGTGGTCTGCTCAGCGCTGGAGTGGTGTGGCATGCTCTCCTGTTTTCCTGCATGACGCAGTTTCCGTGTATTTTCTTTGTGCTTGCTTTGTAAAATGTGACTCTGCTGTAACATTGGTGCGTGCATCTCACATGAGATGACCAACCTGGCCGTGGAAGACAAGCCTTAGATCCCTAAACTGCCACTAGCCCATAACAAAAAATAATAGTAAAGATTCTTCTGAGGAAGAAATGAAGCATAATGATTAAAATTGATTTTCTTGTCTTTTGTCCCAATGTGAAATGTAAATATTTCCTTATAGCCTTTCACAAAACTTTCTTAAATCTACTTTCTCCTCCCGACCAAGCACAGAAGTGTCAGGACTCGGGCTTCCTTTAAGACTCCTGCTCTGCGGTCCCCTCTCAGTCCCCCAGGTGGTCACATGAAGTTAGAAATTTACCGACTTCATAATGAAAATCTGTCTTCCCCCACATGGTTTAACCACAGCTCCTAAGGGAGAAGAAAACTATACTGAGTTTATGAATCAGCTTCTTTTAAGGAATCTGAAGAATTTCCTGGAGTGGATAGTTGAGCATTTTTGGGTTTTGATCTCATTATATCTGTTTCCTGTGCCCTTTACGTCTGGCATCTTGATTCCTGGCACTGTTCTTGATACTTTTAGTAGATGGCTATTGTCTCTTGGTTTGGGGACATAGAAAGCCACCAGTGGCTTAGTCATTAGTCTAGACAGTCATTCTTCAGATTTCATTCGATAGTTGGATTCTTAAAGTCCATCGTCCCTTGAATCTAACAGTCAAAGCGCTTTGCACTTTTGTAGGGTTTTCATTTCTATTTCCAAAGGATTTCCATATGCATTCTCACTTTATTCTTATTATAAAAAAAAGAGTAGAGAACAAACTTGAATAATAGGTATTTTGCCCCATTTTATATATTTGGAAAATCAAGACCCTGAAGTGTTAGGTGAGCTGTTGGAGGCACCCCAAGAGTAAGTGCAAGTATGGTCTCTCTGGCTGGCCCACACCTGGATAAGACCTTTCTAAAAGTCAAAAGAGGTCAGTGGTGCGTAAAGGCAACGCATTCTGTCACTTTTAAGGAATGATTTTCTGCTTCTGGTATTAGCAGAAAGTTTCATCATAAACTCATATAAATGACAAGACAGCTCTGCTGTGTAAATTCTGTTTTTCTGTCTCCAATAGCTTTTCAAAGTTGCTTTTTCTCATCCTACAACTGATTCCCTTTGCAGAAAGGAAATATTTGTGACCAGGATCTTTTGAATTGCTTTGTAATATTTAGCCTGTGACATTGCTAAGTTATCAGTGTCAGCCGTCCTGCAGTGTCACAGTCTCTTCCTGTGGTCTGTTATTAAATATGCATCACGGCCAGACACAGGGACTCACGCCTGCAATCCCAGCACTTTGGGAGGCAGAGGCGGGAAGATCAGTTGACACCAGGAGTTTGAGACCAGCCTGGACAACACAGCAAGACCTCATCTCTGCAAAAAGTTTAAAAATTAGCTGGGTGTGGTGGTGCACACCTGCAGTCCCAGCTACTCTGGAGGCTGAGGTAGGAGGATCGCTCGAGCGCAGAAGTTTGATGTTGCTGTGAGCTATGATCTCACATTGCATTCCAGACTGGGCAACAGAGCAAGACTTAAAATATATATATGTTATGTATGTGTGTATGTGTACATATACATGCATATACATACATACATGTACATACACATCACATGAAATATTCTGTCAAATAAATTTGAACAGTCTTTTTTTGCCCACTGGTTTTCAGTATGAAGCCAACACCATTGTCGGCACTAGTGAGGCCCTGGGGCTGCCAGCCTCCACCCTCTTACTTCCCATCCACTCAGAACACTGATTTTCAGCTCCATGGGAGCATTACTACCAGCAATCCCCATCTGAAACCCTAAAACAACAAGAATTTCTCTGTGTTGGAAATGACCTACTTACCATGTAGACTCTCAGAGCTTTGCCCTTTTGATGAAATCCTGGGCTTGAATTTCGGGCTTGACCGGTAAGGATGTGCTCTGACTTGTGGCCAGCTTGAGAGCCTTAGGCTTAGCTGGTAGCACAGTCATTGAGCCCTTTGTCAGCCAGGCAGGGTTCTGAGGGCTGTACGCATACCTTGTCACCATTTTACAGATGAGAAACTGAGATGACGCAGAGAGCAAAAATGACTGAGGCTAGAGGTCAAGGTCCTGGAATCAGTGGGCGGCAGGGCAGGGACGAGAGCTCAGCCGGATGGTCCCTCCTGTCCACCCCAGCCTCGCACCCAGTGGGTCTGTTCGCACGTTACTAACTTCATAGGTTCTCAGTCTGTGCGTGGAGTGCACCTGAGAGGAGTGGTGTTTACAGGAATGCCTGCTTTAGGCACAGCAATGCCAGCTGCACAAGGCCCCCACTGTGGAGACCCTTAGGTGTGATGACAGGAGGCACTTTGTGCATTGCGGCTCTCGTTTTAAAAATGCAGGAGGCTATTCTGCCTCCACCAATGGTGAGGAGCCCAAGGGTGCAAGGTGCGTAACTCCAGAGGCCTCCCAGCCGGGCGCCTGCCTGGGCATTTGCATGGTGCATCTGTCGCACTGCAGGCCGTGCGGCTCCCTGTGACCTCATGCAGCTCCTCCTGCACACCCAGCCCCACTCCACAGCCTCTCGCCTCATTTCACTTCGATGCATGTTAGAATAATAATCTTATTTAATACGGGCCATATCTATCCAAAAGTGAGCTTCAGGAAGGGTTCTTACGATGTCTGAGGATGTCAGTCCTCGTACTTCAGGGCAGCGGTTCCCAACCTCATTCTGTGTCCCCATCACCTGGGACGTCCAGGCTCCACCCAGAAGTGGATGCCATCTTTGGAGAGCTGCTTTAATCTGCAGCTGGGGTGTGAATTCCTGCCTGGCCAGATATTCGATCTTCTCTCCAGTCCGGACTGCTAGTGGTAGAAGACTGGGAGGCTAGTTATCCATCTTTCTTCATTATGAAATGTGCTGTTTAATTTAAAAAAATAATTAAGTTCAACTTGTCATTTGAGTTAATTACAACTAATATGATAAAATCTTAAATGTTAGTCCCAGGAGCTTGCAAAACAAACTCAATCTGGTCCTTTTGAGGGCAAGAAAGTAAAGAATTGAAAAAAAAAATCAGTAAAAGTAGAACATACTGATAAAACGCATAATAACAGAACTTTATCTGAAGCCAGGAGAAGCTTCTGAGTGGTCTGGTCTGTCTGCACTTTTCCCGGCCGTGGTGCCGCACGAGGGAGGTCAGTCTCGGGAATAAAAGCGGCAGCTGCTGCACGATCTGGCTGGGGAGCAATTCGGGCAGCCACAGCTCATCGATTTGTACTCCAGATAAAACCTTTAATTATGGTTGATGTTTTAGGAGTCTGTTCAGCAAAGAATAACAGTAGAACCCTTTCCTAAAGTCTCACTGTTGCATTTCTCAAATCACAAAGGACAAGAGGGTGGGGGTAGAAGAATACCGATTATGCAGGATGAGGAGGTGCGTTTGATATTTATAGATCAAGGGTTCACTCGAAGACAAGGTCTTGGGCATAAGGAAGAATTTTGCAGATGGCTTTTTGGTTGTTTGTGTAATTCTTAGTGGTTTTTGTTTAAAGATTTTGTTTGTTTATTCCCATAAATGTTCATGTCATTAACCTTACATAAACTCCTCATTGCATGTTTTATTAACCCTTGGTATATTCATTTTCTTCTGACTTGAAAGAGTAACCCCTTAGAATTTAACCCTGATGTCTTGAAGAAGGCTGCAGTTCAGAGAGCTTTCAAGGTAAACTAATAGTTTTCCCTTCAGGTCACAAGGTTAATCAAAACATATTGAAAGAGTTGATACTTTAAGTCTCATAACTTTATTGGCAAATCACCTCCCATACTAATATAGTAATTAATTGTCTAGTGGAAGAGATCCTGCTTTTGTGATCTAAGAACTAGTAGTTAGAGTAATTCATCTTTGAAGGTACATATTATAAAGTACCAGTGTGATAAGTTAGATTATTTTCCTCTTGGCCTTAGGCAACTATCTAAGGTGGTTTAAATATCTATATTTTAACTGGATTTGAATTTGTGAAAATGGTGATTTAGAAGTTCTATCAAAATCTTAACCCATTTTTAGATTGTGATTTAAAGGTATGCCTTGTGAACTGTGAATATACATTTTAAAAAATCACCTCTTCCAATATGTCCTGTTAGGGTCATCTCTTGAGTTAACAGCCTCATGGCTTTGGGTGCTGTGGGGTTGGGTGATCTTTTGAGAAGCTTTAAATGTCATTAAATGAGGTATATTGAAAACTAAGCTCCACTCCTTAAAACATGACATTAACATGTTCTCTGGCTAAATTGTTAAAGTTTTCTGTGACTTACAATGTTTTATTTTTTTCTATAATTTCTTTGAACATTTTAGGCTTAAATTTGGGCTTAAATTTAGAGGGAGGCGGGGAATTTTAAATGTAATTGTTTTAAGAAAATTCTATCCCAAAGAAACAGGAGTGTTCTTTAACCAGTTTCACCTAGAAAAATAAATTAATTTCAGAAGTGGAGGAGACTTGACCAAGTCTCCCATTCAGTGTGCCGCTGGCTACGTCCTGCGTTGAGGAAGCATGATGTGGCTTAGCGAGGCCTGCTCCTGAGTACCTGTTAGCACAGTGTTGAAATCACTGTGTCTGTCAGGACAGCAGAGGAACTACGTCAGCCCGCTTTCCTCTCCCATTTCTCCCCTATCTGAAGGTCACTGACCAGCAGACCCTAATGTTAGGGACAAAGGCTCCGGAGCCAGGCTGGATTTGAATTTTAGCACGACTGCTCAGCAAGCTATTAATCCATTCTGTTTTGTTATTTATAAAGTGGAAGTAGTATCTCTTCATTGAATTATTGACTAAATTAAAATACTGCATAAAGTGTTCAGTGTAGCTAGAATAACATGTATTATAATTGTTGCATTAATTACATTAGCTTATTTAAGCCTAAAAACAAGGTTCTAAAAATGGTGAATGGTGTTGTGCCCATTTTATAAACATGAAAACTGAGATTCAGATAGATAAAATATGTAGGTCCAGCTGAAACTTAAATTCAAGACAGTCTGACTTAAAAGTTTATATTTTATTTACTTTGTGCCTTTGATGCATTTGAATATTGTGTCATGGGAGAAAATTCAGTGATTTAAGTTTATTTCGTAGAATCTAAAACATCCATTTTAAAATACACTATTATTTTTTGTGCCACTAAGAAAGATTTTTAAATGCCAGTTGAGTTTCGATAGTATTTATTTTATACTTACTAAAAAAATTTCTAGACTTATGATAAACAGAGTTTTGTCATGTCACTCGCATGCCTAAAAGGCAAATGTAAACAAAATAAATTGGTTAAGGCAATGACAGTTCTCTCACTACCTCGAACTGCCCAAAAGCCGGTATATAATGTCATTGCTTGTTTCATCCCACTTTTCAGAGATGTTAGAAAGTGGGGGAAAATATATGTCTTAAAACTGGTAAGATACAGTCCATCTCTAAAAACAACCGGCCACTTTTTCAGGGATGAAATATTTATATTAGTTAAGAAGCAAGCTCGGCTGCTGTACCTGTAGTAATAGAACCGACTCAGGAGCAGCAGAGCTCGGTAGCAGGGCCCTGGCCAGGGTGGGCACCACCTCCTGAGGGAGTGGGCAGTGGGACCCACCTTCCCTTAAGGCCGGAACTCGGTGCCTGGCCACGCCTAATTGCATGAGGGGTTTGGAAACAAGAGTCCGTATTTACAGGGCTTGGTGCTCAGCCAAACTGGAGGATTCTAATATTAAAGGAAGAAGGAGAAAATGGATTTGGGGGAAAGTTGGTATTCTCTGCCACAGTGGTCTATAGCCTTGAAAAATTTTTTTAACAGTATTTATTTCATTTTGCAGAGTTCATTCACATCAAAAAAGATGACCAGAAAATAGATTATCGCAGTAGGTTTTGGCTAGTAATATTTTTTCCAATAATCATGATTTTGACACCTATTTTTGCCAGTGCTGCAGTGTGGAGGATTGACTCGTATTATTTAACTAAAAACATTTTTGTGACCTTCTGATTAATTTCTACTAACACAGATATTTAACTGCATCTTCTCGTGGGGCTAAGTTATAAATAAACCTCATGTCACATATATGTTGTGTTTTGCTATGTTTTCTTCTATCAACTGTGTATGCTGAAGTATGCTTCTTACTGTTTTTCCTATTCCTGAATTTCTTCATTGCATTTATACCTTCTTAATTTAATGTGATTCTAAATTGATGTTTATTTTTCTAGTCAAAATTACTTAGCAGCTTGTAAACAAAATTTAGTATATGATAGCTATATGCACTTGAACAGAAGATACTAAGAGTGTAAAACCGTATATCTGACACTTTGTAGTGTTTTTAGTCCAACCAGAGGACTGTTCTCAATTATACATTCTTTTACATTTTTCTTTTCTTGTGGTTTTTGGTTTCCATTCACTGTTCTTTATTCATTTTTGTTATCCTAGTAAATTAACTTCTGAGGACTGTGATTAACATTAAAGATGTTCATAAGATTCAGTTTTCCCAAAGTAGCTTGCTTTAAAATAAAAAACCTTAATATTTAAAAACTGTGTGCAAATGGAAGTTTTCTTAATTTATTTCTTGGTACATACAGTCATGGTTCAGGGTGTGCTTAGCAATTTTTCCAGTTAAATTGTTACCAGATATTCTCTGTATCCGAAGTATCAGAGATTAACAAAAATGACTATTAATATAAGGCAATAATTTCATTTTTAGTAAGATCTGTTTCAAAATGTATTTATTTTGTCTGGTTTTTTTTTGTTTGTTTTTGGATAGTCAGGGAAGAAAATAAACAGCAACCCAAATCCTCTTGTCCAGATGTCAGTTGGACACAAGGCTCAAGAGAGTAAGGTAAGGTGCCAGCGTTTCTACCACCTTCTGCGACTGTTCATACCCTCGTGTGTCGCTGTTACAGGCTCGGTGGGATGCCGCGCTGCAGTCAGATGGCTTGTGCCGTGTGACTGTGTAGGCATCGACACGGTGGCTCTTCACATCTTTATTTTTCTTGGATTAGTCATTTGATGGGAAACCATCTCCTTAATTCAGTAACAAATAACATTAGAACATAATACATGAAAATGCTTTTGCTTAATTTCATGAGTAGATACATGGGGTGAATTCCTAAGTTTCTTTTGAATACTCTATAAACGTTTTGTTTAAAAGTTAACCAACAGTGCTTACACGAATACAGCTGGGTTCAAGGATTGAAAGAGGGTATTGCTATTATTGTAGCATGTTCTACTTCCTGATATGAGGGAAAACACTTTAGAAATTACTCAGAGTTATAGACCATTGTTCATTTTTCTTTGTTAACAATGTAAGAAGCACATGTGCAGCGCCGTCCCAGGCACTGAGGAGCTGGCAGAGCAAAGGCCACGCCACGCAGAGGAAGTCTTTCCTCGCTGGCCATACAGGTCAGGTTTCATAGCAGTCAACTTCCCACACGCTCTGAAAGCTTTGGACTGTCTCTCTGTCTTTTGAACACTTTCCACAATTAATATGTAATGGTGTATACTCATAAGCACATGCCTTGGAATTTAATTAAAGTCATCCTGGCCAGGCACAGTGGCTCACGCCCGTAATGCCAGCACGTTGGGAGGCTGAGGCGGGAGGATGGCTGTAGCCCAGAAGTTCAGGCTACAGGGTGCCGTGGTGACCACTGCACTCCAGCCTGGCGACAGAGTGGGACCCTATCTCTTAAAAAAAAAAAAAAAAAAAAAAAAAGTCATCCTAAGCTTCCAAATGTATTAAATGAGTAAGTACAACATTGGTAGCCCTTTCCACAGAAAATATCACAGAACTTATATTTGGATATTTCTTCCAGATTCGGTACAAAACCAATGAACCTGTGTGGGAGGAAAACTTCACTTTCTTCATTCACAATCCCAAGCGCCAGGACCTTGAAATCGAGGTATTTTATTTGCATTTTTTAACCTATTTGTTGAAATATAATTGACACACGCTACACACATTCAAGGAGTACAGTTCAGTGAGTTGTGTTCTGCATGTACACCGAGGACCAGCACCACAGTCTGGATAGTTAACTATCATCCCTCCCCGAGTTCCCGTGTTCGCTCTGTGACTTGCTCCTCCCCAGGCAAAGCACACGTCTGCTTCTGTCCTGGTCCCAGTTTCCTGAACTTTACGTAAATAGAATTGCACAGTACAGATCCTCGTGTCTGTGTTCCTTCATGACAGTTATTGTGAGGTTCATCTGTGTTGTTGCAGATACTCAGAGTGTGTCCTTTTCTGTTGCCGAGTAGGATTCCACGTGTACACATGTCACAATTGGCTTAGCCATTCACCTGTCAATAAAAGATTGATCAAAGGTTGGATTCTTTCCAGTTCAGACCCATTAGAAATAAATCTGCTACGAATATTCACATGTGAGTCTTTGTATGGACACACACCTTTGTTTCCATAGGTAAATACCCGGGACAGGATGTAGGTACATGTTTAACTTCTCAGTAAACCACCAGATTGTTTTCCAGCGTGATCATGCTGTTTACACGCCTGCCAGCAGGTGTGGGAACTGCCCTCTCGCCACATCCTGCCAGCGTAGTTGTGGGAGGGAGGGTGGTGCTGTCTCATCGTGCCTTCCATGTGCTTACGAGTGATGTCAGGCGTCTTTTTGTGTGTTTACCAGCTGCCTACCTTCTGTGGGTGTCCATTCGGCTCCTTTGCCCATTTTTTACTTGGGTTATTTGTCTTCTTAATACTGAATTATAAGAAAGTATATTCTAGAAATAAGCATTTTGGATAGATGTTTTGCAGATATTTTCTCTTGATCTGTGGTTTGATTTTACATTATCATAACAGTGTCCTTTGAAGAGCAGAAGTTTTATTTATTTTTTTTTTTTGAGACAGAGTCTCACTCTGTTGCCCGGGCTATAGTGCCGTGGTATCAGCCCAGCTCACAGCAACCTCAAACTCCTGGGCTCAAGTGATCCTCCTGCCTCAGCCTCCCGAGTAGCTGGGACTACAGGTGCCACCACCATGCCCAACTAATTTTTCTATTTTTAGTAGAGATGGGGTCTCACTCTTGCTCAGGCTGGTCTTGAACTCCTGACCTCAAGCGACCCTCCCACCTTGGCCTCCCAGAGTGCTGGGATTACAGGCGTGAGCCACTGTGCCCAGCCAAGAGCAGAAATTTAAAAATTTGATGAAGTCAAGTTTGTCACTGTTTTCATTTTCGTCTGCTCATTGTGTCCTAGTTAAGAAGTGTTTGCCAACCCTTAGGTCACTGTTGACTTCTGCAGGTTTTGTAGTTTTGACCTTACATGTAGGTCTGGGAGTTCCTTTTCGTTTACAATCTAAGGTAAGGGTCGTGATTCATTTTCTTATATATGGTCGTACAGTTCAGCAGTTTTTGCTGAAAATTTATTCTGTGCCCTACTTTATTAGCTTGGCAACTTTGTGGAGAGTTAGTTGGCCATATCAGGGAGTCTATTTCTGGAATTCCTTCTGTTCCATTGTTCTATATGTCTCTCTTTATGCCAATACTACACTGTCTTTATTACTGGTGCTTTATAAATAAATCTTCAAATAACTTAAGCCCTCAAACTTAGTTATTTTTTAAAATTGCTTTGACTATTCTAAGTCTGCATTTCCATATGAATTTCAGTATCAGTTTGCCACTTCCTGCAGAAAATCTGTTAGAATTTTGATAAGAATTGTACTGAAACTGCAGATCAAATGGGTAGAGTGGATGTCTTAGCAATACCGACTCTTCCAACCTATAAAAACAGTGTATCTCTCCACTTGTTTAGGCATTCTTTTTCTCAGCAGTATTTGTAGTTCTTAATGTACTGTACAGACGTTGTACATCTATCTTTGTCAAACTTATTCCTAGGTGTTTAATGCTTTTCGATGATATTGTGAATGGTAATTTTTCTAACTTTCAATTTTTTTTTTTTACTATATATATAAACGTAATTGCATTTTTTTGTATTGATATCATCTCAGACAACCCTGCTAAACTTGCTCTTTGGTTCTAGTAGCATTTTTGTAGATACTTTAGTATTTTCTACAAAATAGAAATCATGTTGTACATTAATGTGACGCCTCCACTTCATTTCCAATCCAGACACCTTTCCTTCCTTTCCCTGCCCAGGGCCTCTGTGCTGTGCAGAGGGGGGTGTGAGTGGATACCCTGCCGCCCACTCGACCCTGGGCGTCGCCCCACTGAGCCCAGTGTGGTTGGAGTGTCCTGAGACACCTTTTGTTTGCTTGAGAAAGTTCCCTTCTCCCCTGTCACCAGTTTGCTGAAAGTTTTTACTATGAACAGCTGCCGAATTTCATTAAAGGCTTTTCTACATCCATTGAGGTATCTTTTTTTTTTTTGAGACAGAGTCTCACTCTTTTGCCCTGGCTAGAGTGAGTGCCGTGGCGTCAGCCTAGCTCGCAGCAACCTCAAACTCCTGGGCTCAAGCGATCCTCCTGCCTCAGCCTCCCAAGTAGCTGGGACTACAGGCATGCGCCACTAGGTGCGGCTAATTTTTCTATATATTTTTAGTTGTCCAATGAATTTCTTTCTATTTTTAGTAGAGACAGGGTCTCGCTCTTGCTCAGGCTTTTTTCGAACTCCTGAGCTCAAACAATCCGCCCACCTCGGCCTCCCAGAGAGCTAGGATTACAGGCGTGAGCCACCGCGCCCGGCCCATTGAGGTATCTTGTAGTTTTTCTTTTTTAGTCTTAAATATGGCAAAACACATGATTAATTTTCAGATTTAAACGTTGCAAACTTATGTTTGGTTTTCCGAATTTAATGTTTGAAACCCTCTCAAGCAAACCTTCATTTGAGAATAAGCCCCACCTGGTCCTTGTATAGTACCCTTTCTACCTTTTGTTTAGTTTGCTGAAATTTTTAAGAGTTTTTAAATCTTGGTCACGAAGGATATATTGGTCTGTGATTTTGTTTTCTTATAATGTCTTTTTCTAGTTTTGGTATGAGAATAATGCCTCATGAAAGTGTTGGGGCATCTTCCCTCCTCTTCAATTTTCTGGAAGAGTTTTTGTAGAATTGGCATTTTTTCCTCACACATTTGGTAGAATTCACCAGTGGAGCTACCTGGGCCTGCAGTTTTTTTTTGAGAAAGTGTTTAAATACAAATTCATTCCATCCGTAGATACAGATCTGTGCAGGTTATCTGTTTCTTCTTGATGATGTTTGGTGTTTATACCTTTCAAGGAATTCACTGATTTCATCTGCTGGAATCTTTTTGGCATGAGGTTATTCATAACATTCCTTTAACGTCCTGTTGGGACGGCCCCTCTCTTCGCCCCAGAATTGCTGATTTCTGTCTTCTTTCTTTTCCTCCTCAGCAGCCCTACAAGAGGCTTATCGATTTTATTTTCTCAAAGAACCCCACTTTTGATTTCATTATCATTATTGCTTTTGTCTTTATTTCCTTGATTTCTGCTATGATTATTATCAGTTCATTTCTACTTACTTAGAGTTTTGTTTCTCTTTTCCTAGTTTCTTAAAGTAGAAGCTTGAGACATTTCTTCTTTTATAATACAGATGTTTACTTTGCTTTAAGTTCTGCTTTAGCTATACCTCACAAAGTTTGACTTGTTTTACTTTCATTCCTTTTGCTCTTTTGCTTTCTTTCATTGACCCATGAGTTATTTTTTTCAAGATCTGCTATTTAGTTTCCAAGTGTTTGGGGATTTGTTATAGGTCTTCTATTATTGGTTCTCATTTCATCCCATGGTGGTCAGAGTACACGTTTTGTGTGACTTGAGCCTTTTTGTGCTTGGGAGTGTCGTCTGTCTGACCTGTGCCCCACATGCACCTGCGAGCAGTGGGGCCCATGTGACGTCAGTCGTGGCGGTTGTTGGCATCACTCAGGCCTTTAAACCCACTTGTGTGTCAGGTATTAAGAGCCTAATGTTTAAATCTCTTTTATCTTTTTTCCCTCCTCAGTCTCCATTTCTGCCTCGTACACCTTGAACCTCCGTTAATAGGTGTGTGAACAGGCACGCCTGCCCTGTTTCACTATTCTGTGTTTGTTGTTTCACATTTTTACATTGTGTGTTATACAGAATTATTTTATTTTACTTTTTTTTTAAGAGACAAGGTCTCACTCTGTCACCCAGGCTTGAGTGCAGTGGCGTCATCACAGCTCCCTGCAGCCTCCAACTCTTGGGCTCAAGCATCCTTCCTCCGCAACCTCCCAAGTAGCTGCACTACAAGTGTGCACCACCATGCCTGTCTAATTTTTTGAAATTTTTTGTAGAAATGGAGTCTTGCTGTGTTGCTCAGGCTGGTCTGGAACTTCTTGGGCTCAAGCAGTCCTCTTGCTGTGGGCTCCCAAAGTGCCAGGATTATAGGCGTGTGCTACTCCATCTGGCCAAAAATGATTTTATTTTGTCTAGCTAATTTTCCTTCATAAATTGCACCACTATGTTCTTAAAATAATTTATACTTACTGGATCTTGGATTTTAAAAAATAACTTTTAAGGTCTATAAACATTGTCAGTTATTAATTTAAAAGTGCTTTTGTGATTATAGTTTAAAAAGAAATAAGCAATCAGGCTTATAAGTTTTCCTGCATAGTTGAGGGGAGGTAGCTAAGCTCCCAGCAAAAAACTGGGTCTCTTTGGTAGAGCTGGCAAGGGATAAGAAAAATGGAAAATAAAAGAAATAAAGAATACACAGAGACAAAGATGTAGTTTTATAAGTTTATAAAGATTATAGGCAAAGCGGGATCTCAGGGGGCCTAGACCTTTTCCGTGGGTCTCAAAAAGCCCCGAATGAGGTCTTACATGGTAACTTATAGGGAATTGTGAATAATTGCCAGGGGTAACAGATTTACATAACAGCAGGTAGTTCCTCTGAGGTTAACAGGTTTTCAAAAGTCTTCTACAGATTCTTTAACTAATTCTATCTACGTGAGCAAACGGTTACAAAATCTTTCAAAGGTTAACTTCTAAGTTCTAAGGAAAGTTTATCACTTAACAGAGGGGTTAAACAGAGATATGTTGGCTCCATGTTTATTAGGTAATTGTGAATGGAGATAGGTAGTCTAGAGTATTAAAACAAGAGCTTTGCTTTTAGCCATTCGGGCAGCTGTCTGTTCCGGGGGCACTCCATTGTCAGCTCTCAGCCTGTAGTTTTTAACAGATTCACTTTGCTTTACAAAGCAAATCCAAACCTTTAGGTCTGAGAAACGCGGCGCCTTGTGGGATACAGCCGCTGCTGTCTTTCAGAGATGCCCTTCCGAGTGTAACGGCATTTGAAATGCAAACCAACACGTTCACATATTCCTTCAGGACAAAGCTCTGCAAAACTCCTAAGACAAATCCTGTCTGCAGACACGTTTAATATTAATTCATGGAACAACACATAGTTATGTGTTAATTTCTCGGACCATTTTTGTGTAGTTCTCACTGTATTTGGTTAAACGCTTTTGTATTAAGATAGTTTAAGGGGAATAATTCCTATTATACAGGTAGTAGTCAAGGTCATTATTCAGGAAAAAGAAATCACCATGCATTTAAAGCAGATGTTGTAAATTCTTTTTCAAACATGTAGATTTTGAATAGGGAAGTCTTAAAAAATCGCTCAAAATGTACTTTCTCCATAAATGTCACTGGTAGACATTTATGTTACATTGTTACCATGCATGTTGCTGTCATCTCCTCGGTTAGGGGACACTCCTTTCTATCGTCAGATGTGTGTGACTGCCACCTCTGAGCTACGGTCCTCACAGCAGGTTCCTAAACATCCTGTTGCTGGTGTGCTCATTATAGTTTTGTAAGGAGGAGATGGCAGACACATGTGACAGGTATTTTGCTTTATGCAATTGTTCGTGCCTTCCTGAGGAGGTTTGATACTATGTTAATCATTTATGGAAACAGCACTTAAAAGAATATGGATGAAACATGTTTGGGGCTTTTTTGAAATATGTTTTTTAGAGACTAATTTTGTTGATCTTTCTACGTGCTCTGTGTTTTCTGCCCTGTGCCCTGCAGGTCAGAGATGAGCAGCACCAGTGCTCCCTGGGCAACCTGAGGGTCCCCCTCAGCCAGCTGCTGGCCAGTGAGGACATGACCTTGAATCAGCGATTCCACCTCAGTAATTCAGGTCCCAACAGCACCATCAAAATGAAGATTGCACTCAGGGTACCTGCAGTCTTCCGCCACCAACACAGTGGGGTGGGAAGGACATCGCCGGCAGTGATACTCGTGGGCCCCGGCACAGGGCAAATGGGAGGACCGTGGTGCCATGGTGCCAGCATGGGGGAAGCACCGTTGGTGGGAGAAGCCCTCTTGCTGGCCTCACAAGGGGTGACGGAGGCTGGGACGCAGACAGAACAGAGCGGTGTTTCCAGACTGCTTGAGCGAGCCCCGAAGTGTTCACTGTGCCTCACGTGAACCAGCCAACCATTGTTTTACCCTTTGGCCCAGGAAGCATTACTGTCCGTATCAACAGAATTTTCTCCTAAAGTTAAATTTTCAAAGGTTGTTCAGGGGAGAGAATTTAATAAAACTCTACAAGAGGGTAGAACTTACAGAAAAAAACTTTTTGTCCAAAATAGACCATGGTGCATTTGTAAATACCTAAGAAAATGTTGAAAATAAAACTGGCACACATATGGAGAAATACTAAAACTCACTAATCAAAAAAATGCAAATTAAAATGAAAAGCCAACTTAAAATAGAACTGACTTCGTCTGTCAGATGCGGTGGAAACGGGCTCCCTGCCCCGGCGTAGACAGTGGGTGTAGGTGTAGCCTTTCCAGAGAGAACTGCCACACCCTGAGCTGCAGGACTTTCTGGCAGAAACCTTCTGTGGGTGATAATGCGAAGTACAGGAAGCATGAACGTGAATGCCGTTCACTGAGCTTTGCTTCATGAGAGCAGGGACACACTCCACACATCACAGTCACTCAAGTGGAGGTTTACCCAGTGTAGACTCTGCCTGGTGCAGTGTCGTGCAGAACGAACAAGCCCATGGCCAGCTCACGTGCTCTCGTGACCTAGGTGTCTGCCCCACCCTGCACTCACAGTTGTTGGGGTGACCTTGCTGGGGAACAGGTTCTGGACCTTCTTCCTTTCTCCAGGACTCCTGGTGGAAACCACAGGTGTAGGATAGAGGATTTGGTCTTCTGTCAAGGGCATGTGACTCAGGGCTCTTCCAGTAAAAACATCGCCCAGAGTTGTGTAGAAATATGTGCAAATGGAAGAAACTAGAGGAATATACAGAAATGGTGTTTGGCCAGGTGTGGTGGCTCATGGTTGCAATCCCAGCTATGCAGAAGGCCAAGGCGGGAAGATCACCTGAGCCCAGGGGTTCGAGGCTGCAGTGAGCCGTGATGACGCCACTGCACTCCACCCAGGATGACAAAGGGAGACCCCACCCACCCCCAAAAAGAAATGGTGTTTGTTATACAGAAGTGATATTTTGATTTCTTAAACTTTCTTTTTTCTGAACTTTCTGTAATATGATATTACTTTAATAATTGAGTAGCTGAACAGGTAGACTAGATTTTCTTTTAATGTTTTGAAAGGTTAGTCTTAACTGTTTACAAATGAATACATCTGAAGCTGTTCAAGTATCACGATGTGACCAGTGTCACCAGTTCTAGTTTTTATGTTTATTTCCACCTCCAGGTACTCCACCTTGAAAAGCAAGAAAGGCTCCCAGACCACCAACATTCAGCTCAAGTAAAACGACCCTCTGTTTCCAAAGAAGGGAGGAAAATCTCTATCAAATCTCAGCTGTCTGCATCTCCAGGCCCTGGTGGCAGCAGCCCAGCCCTGTCTACGCGGGCCCCTGGGGGCAGCGATAAGCCGGGCGTGGAAGAGAGAGCCCAGCCGCCCGAGGCCAGCCCTCAGGGGCCTCGTGACCTGGGCAGGAGCTCCTCCAACCTCCTGGCGTCCCCCAGCCACACCTCGGCCAAGGAGCCCACCCCCAGCATCGCCTCGGACATCTCCTTGCCCATCGCCACCCAGGAACTGCGGCAGCGGCTGAGGCAGCTCGAGAAGTAACTACCCTCTGGCATCGCCCTGTCCTTAGCGCAGTCAGTGGGCACCGCCACCACCCCGCGGTCAGAGTAGGGGGTGTCGCCCTGTCCTTAGCGCAGTCATTGGGCACCGCCACCACCCCGAGGTCAGAGGAGGGGGTGTCACCCTGTTCTTAGCGCAGTCAGTGGGCACCGCCACCACCCCGTGGTCAGAGGAGGGGGTGTCGCCCTGTTCTTAGCGCAGTCAGTGGGCACCACCACCACGGGGAGCCCCACAGTCAGAGGAGGAGCACAGCCTTGAGTTAGCTAGGAGAGCTTCAGGTCTCGTTGCTGTTTTGCTCCCTGAGTCTTTGACTTTCAAAGTAAAACCTGCCGTTTTCTAGGACGTAATCATTTGGAGATTGGAAAGTGATGATGTGTGTAGGTTTCCTGGGCAGGAAGAAGGGAGCCTGGCGCCCTGCGCTGCTGTGCACCGCGCCTCCCACCGCAGCAGGCGGCAGGGCCGCCACAGCTGCCCTGGTCAGAGAGGAGGGCGGCCCCCTGTCCGCTCACGTGTCGTCGGCCCGATTGTCAGTCTCTGGATGTTTGTGTGGATTCCTTACTTAAGCCCCGTGACTCATAGGGGTGTTAATCCTCTCTGTAGGAGGAAAAAATAGTTCACAGTTATCCCAAGCTTCACAGGTTAACCTTTTGCTCTTGGTGGAGGAATGAAAGTGACCTTCGAAACAGTTCTTCCTGTTTGCTGTTGCAAGAGCTGTGTCGAGTGATAAGAAAATAGGAAAGGAACAGAGGCGAAGGTGAAGACCTGCTTCTGAGCCCCGGGAAAGCACAGGAGGACCAGGGCCTCTGCACAGCCCCTGCGATCCACACTCCCATCACTTCCGTCCTTGGTCATGTGTGTCACCTTGGAAAAAGAAATCAGTCCCTCCCTTCTCTCTTGCTGCAGAAGAAAACAGAATTTTAAGCAAGGAACCCCTTTTTCTCAGGAGCTCAGTTTGGGAAGGACGTATGATCTCAGGGCCTGTGCCTCGGCCCGGACAGAGGGAAGCCGGAGGAGGGGCCGCCGCAGTGCCAGTGAGGCTTTGGGAAGGGACACAGATTCGGGTAGCTACAGCATAGAAACTGCTTAGCAAAGACCACAGAATTGATGTTTGTAATAAGGAAACCTCTGTGTCTCGTTTTTACTTAGAGTCTAACTGAAAAACTATCAGTTTCAAATAATTAAGTTGTATCGAACCATCAGGTGAGTTATCAATTCAGCTGGTGACTTGCACTCAGAAGTTCAAATTATGTTTAAGTTTGTGGGTGATTTGATTTCTTTCTCTCTGAATGAATGGAGATTTTCTTACTGTGTACAGTGTACCAATGAATCATAGCTTTTTTACAGTCTCAGGAGAGTGAGTAACCTTCTGCTGTGTTTCCCACAGTGGGACGACGCTGGGGCAGTCTCCGCTGGGACAGATCCAGCTGACCATCCGGCACAGCTCTCAGAGGAACAAGCTCATCGTGGTCGTGCACGCCTGCAGGTGGGCCGGGCTGCAAGCCCCATCCTCTGCCGTTGCTGCCTGTAAACGTTAAACAGGGAGGCAGTCACCACGCGGTCCGCGTATGTTTCTTCTTAAGGACAAAGCAGTTAGACCTTCTGTAAGTGGCAGTATACTGTCAACACCGGGCCACATGTGCCACGGTGGTCCCATTAGATTGTAATGCCATGTTTTTAGTCCACCTTTCCTACGTCTAAATGTGTTTAGATGGAAATACTTACCACTGTGTTCCAGTTGCCGACAGTATTTGGTGCAGTAACATGCTGTACAGGTTGGTAGCCCAGGAGCAGCAGGCCACACTGGACAGCCAAGGTGTACAGCGGGCTGTGCCGTCCAGCGTGTGCCGGTGCAGGAGGGACAGGCCACACTGCACAGCCGAGGTGTGCAGCGGGCTGTGCCATCTGGTGTGTGCAAGTGCGCTCTACAGTGTTTGCACGATGACGAAACCGCCTCACCATGCGTTTCTCGGAACGTGTCCCATCGTGAAGGAAAGCATACCTATTTTTTAGTTGTCTGGGTCTTTTAGTAGCGTATGGAGTATATATATAATCTCTTGTGAGAAAGTATACCAAAAGCATAAAATGGGTGTGTTTTGTACATGTGAAGTGTCCTGCTTTGTATTTGGGGATTTGGAAGGGGGTTGATTTCCATTAGTTTACCGTCCCCTCCCCAGAGCAACATGAGCAAACTGAAGAACAACTTTGCTGTTAGTAATACGCATTGGCTAGTTTCTGTTAACATTAGAAACGGGTATCAAAAGCTCCAGGGTGTTGAGAAAGTACAGGTCTGCTGGGATCCCAGGAGACAGGGAGCACAGTCTCGCGGGAAGCTGAGACCCAGATGGGCACTTGGGTGGTTGAGAAACCAGACGCAGCAGCAGTGAAGGTGGTTCTGAGAAGACCTCCTGTAACTCCACCACCCTCACCAGCGTGCACACGTCTGACACACACACGCTTGTTTATCACGCTTTGCATTGCAGTCCAGCCCCTCTCTATAAGCCTGTATTTTCTATTATTAAAATCCCATTATATGACTTTTTATTCCCTTTTTATTTCTAACATCTTCTCATAGCCATTTTAGCTGTTTTGTAATACTCCCTTGTGCTGCTATACTGTAATTTATTCGACACTACCTGCCGTTGGATGTTTAGATTGTCTACACTACGTTACATGACACTGAGCGTGTTTGCCTTTTATTGAAGTAGTTCTTTAGTATTAAATTTCCAGGGGTAGGTTTATCAATTCAAAAGATAGAAGGAGTTCATGGGCTAATGATAGGTATTGCCGTAGTCTTTCAAAAAAGAGTATACTGGTTCACATCAACACCCCAAGTGTGCGGACATACCGTTTTCCCCCCAATCAGGAAAAAATTTATTTTGTGCATTATGCTGTTTTAGTAAGTATAAGGTGAGATGACAATGTTGCTTCACTTTGGATTTGATTAATGACAGTGGTGTGGTTGTAATAATTATTTTCCTTTCATGTGATTTTGTCTGTCCTGTTAATAGTTTAAAATATGATATATGCTGTTTTCATGAGTTTGGAAGGAAAAAGGAAAAAATGTGATATACAAATTTAGACCTTATAAAAAGCTGATGGAAACATAAAACAATAAAATTAGTGACATTTAGAAATAAGATTATATAAATGTAGGCCAGACATGGTGGCTCATACCTATAATGCCAGCACTTTGGGAGGCCGAGGTGGGAGGATCACTTGAGGCCAGGAGTTGGAGACCAGTCTGAGCAACATAGCAAGACCCTGTCTCTACAAAAAAATAGAATAATTAGCTGGGTGTGGTGGTATATGCCTTTAGTCTCAGCTACTTGGAAGGCTAAGGCAGGAAGATCACTTGAGCCCAGGAGTTGGAGGCTGCAGAGTACTATAATGACACCACTTCATGATAGTGCCAGCCTGGGAGACACAGCAAGACCCTGTCTCGAAAGAAAAAATAGATTATATAAATGTAGTGTTCAGTTCAATAAATATTGAGAACCTTATATATTGTTGCTACTAAAATAATTACCATGGGAGATGCAGGCACAGAAGACTATTTCATCCTAGCTCTCTGGGAGGCTGAGGCGGGGCGGATTGTTTGAGGTCAGGAGTTCGAAACCAGCCTGAGCAAGAGCGAGACCCCGTCTCTACTAAAAATAGAAAGAAATTAATTGGACAACTAAAAATATATAGAAAAAAACTAGCCGGGCATGGTGGTGCATGCCTGTAATCCCAGCTACTCGGGAGGCTGAGGCAGGAGGATCGCTTGAGCCCAGGAGTTTGAGGTTGCTGTGAGCTAGGCTGACGCCATGGCACTCTAGCCAGGGCAACACAGTGAGACTCTGTCTCAAAAAAAAAAAAAAGACTATTTCAGGGGAGTCTAAGAAAACAAGACCCTAACCTGATTTGGGGTCAGTCAATAAGGAAGAATTGGACGTGCTTGAGTGTCTGATGGTTGTCGTGGGAAAAGAGTGGGTGGGCTGCTCGGGGAGGCAGGCGGGTCGGTGAGGGGCTTGGTGGCTGGAGGGTGGCTGACTCAGGTTCACACTGGAAGAGGACAGTAGACATACTGTGGAAAGAAGAAGCAATAGTTACTGTGAGAAGCAAAGAGCAAGCACTTAGAATGTCCCCCAAACTCTGGGCCCAAGAAATGGAGGCAAAAGTTGCCTCTGGCAAAGCTGCCAAAAGAGCAGTTTGAGAAGAAGGCTGTCCAGTGAGTGTGGGGTGAAGGTGAAAACACACTGCACCGGGTTTGGCACCTGTCATCTTGTCGCTTCTTGGTTTTTAGATAAAACAAAAACTTGATAAAAGGAAATTTGAATGTGCCGCTAATTCTCATTTTCCTAAATTCTAATATGTGGTCTTCTCTGGTTTGTGTTGTAAGAAATCTCATCGCCTTCTCTGAAGATGGCTCTGACCCGTACGTGCGCGTGTATTTATTGCCAGACAAGAGGCGGTCAGGGAGGAGGAAAACACACGTGTCCAAGAAGACATTAAATCCAGTGTTTGATCAAAGGTATGCTGTTCTACTTGGTTGGAGTAACAGAAAGGCCTGGGCAGTGCCCGGGATGGCTGAAGTATGTACATCAGTTTGCTGTCAAGAAGTTCAGGGAAAAACTCCACCAAATTTCAGCAAATGTTATTTGTCAAGATAAATAAATAAGCATTTTGAACTTCAGGTAGATGGCTAAACATAATAAATCCAAATTATAAACACTGGACAGGGAGTCTAGTGATTAAATAAAGATCAAATTATTGATGTCCCTGAATAACTCATTTTGGGGGGTTATATTTGATGATATTTACTGTGCTATAAATTACAACTCAGAATTTAAACATACATATATTTTTAAACAACAATAATAAGCTCATAGTATTTTAAAATATAACATTTTTGTGAAAACAACTATGTTTTCCAAAACAACAGAAAAAAACAAGTGAAAAGAATGTTACTGTTCTACATTTTTGCAAATCTCTTTAGTGGTCTAGACTAATAGAGGCTGGAATCTGCTTCTCTGATCAGCCTGATATGGCATATGACCGCTCCTAATAGGCCGCCAGTCTGGGCTATGCACAGGCCTGCAGTCCCAACTACATGGGAGGCTGAGGCAGGAGGATCACTTGAGCCCAGGAGTTTGAGACTAGCCTGGGTAACATAACGAGATCCTGTCTCTACAAAAAAATTTCTATTGATTAGCGGGGCCTGGTGGCATGCACCTGTAGTCCCAGCTTCTTGGAAGGGTGAGGCAGGAGATCGCTTGAGGCCGGGAGTTGGAGGCTGCAGTGAGCTGTGATCGCGTCGCTGCTCTCTACCCAGGGCAACAGAGCGGGAGAAAAAGAAAAGCTGGTGATCTGTACAAATTTGAGATCTTACATTATAGTCCTCTGGTAGCTTAAAAACCACTCACAATTTGGGAAATCATGAAGTCGAATTGGCATCACTATCTGTTAATTCAGTGTATACTTTATTTCTAAAGATGCTGTTCTTTTATTCTGTTTTCATATAAGTAACTTTATTTAAACCAGAGGTCAGATACTGGCAGGCATGCACCAAGTCCTGAAGTGGGTGTGTTTTATTTAACAACATGTTCCTACTTAGCCGCAGTATTTAAAAATTTGGAGATTCCGCACGGCAGTTTGGGTTTCCGGCTGCTATAGCCTCAGCTGGCGGCTGGGCCCCTCGGTCAGGACAGGGCGAGTCACACAGGGCGATGGGGACCCGGGCCCTGGGGGCAATTAGTTTGCAGCATCTGACTTTAGCCTCTAAAAAGTGCTTGGGGGCCTTCTGGGAAGGAGGCGGTGGGACGGCCCGCTGCTGGGTGACAGTGACTGTGAGGCCTGCGCATGAACTCCCTGGAGTTGGGTGTTCTGTCACGCGTTGCCCCACAGTCTAACTCCTGTGGAGAGTCAGACATACGTGCTCAAAGAACACCCCTGACCCGTCCGTGAGCGAGCCACCGACATGCCTGGGGTGGCAGTGTCTTCTCGTGTTGGGGAAATGATGAGAATAACTTGGTTTTAAGTCTTCATGAGATTCCAGATCAGAACATCTGGTAGAAGACTCAGCTCTAAAGTAAAAAACAAATGGAATATCTGGAATGTTATTTTTAGTTGTGAGAAAATGCAGTGGAATCGTAAAGAAAGTTGAGTAAGATCCTTGCCTCCCATTTCAGCTTTGACTTCAGTGTTTCGCTGCCGGAGGTGCAGAGGAGGACGCTGGATGTCGCAGTGAAGAACAGTGGCGGTTTCCTGTCCAAAGACAAAGGGCTTCTTGGCAAAGTGAGTTTTTAAAAAAATCTCTGATTGGCTCCCACACTTAGTGAAAATTAAACACCTACTGAAATGCAGGAGTTTAGCCTGCGCCTACGTAGTGGGAAGGGCTGCAGTTTGTGCTTAACGCTTATTTATAGATCGTGGGCTGTGAATGCAGTCAAGTGAGACCTCAATACGTTCAGAAGACATTTTAAATTATTTTCATGGTTTTTACGTATTCAGAGTATTGGCTTATTAATCATAGTAATACCACAAACTTCTAGTCAAAGAGAAGGTGATTTTTAAGTCTTTAAATTTTTGTTCAAATGTCACAGTGAAGGAAAACATCCTCCTACAGCTCCAGCTCCTCCACCGAGCACTTGTTTTCTGACAAATCACTGGCTAGATTTCTCTGAATTTCTTCCAGTACTAGTCCATGTTCACATTTAACTTCTGCATATGATTATACGTTCCTTAATGTTCGTGAAGGTTGAATTGAGGAAGAGGTGTTCGCGTTGTAGGTGTCACTTTGTCCCCATCAGCTGTGCTGCCATCGTCCCTGTGAGTCATCTCCAGTGTGTAACAACGTCAGGACTCTTGGATATGGGAGGGGTCTCTTAGATGCAGTGAGTCATGAGGGTAGGGAAGATGGAAAACATGAGCCTCCACAGAAAAGGAGCATTCCATACAGACAGAGACAGAAGGTTAGAGATTAGGAGTAGTGAAAGATCTAAAAGAAACTACTTCAACCTACTTTAACAAACAACTTTTCTTTTTTTAAACCCACAGGTATTGGTTACTCTGGCATCTGAAGAACTCACCAAAGGCTGGACCCAGTGGTGAGTGTCCCTTCCACAGACAGACTCAGCAGTCAGTAAACAGACAAAGGCCACGATACGTATCTAATCCCTCCCTGGACCCAGTGGGAATCCCTTCCACAGACGGACTCGGCAGTCAGTAAACAGACAAAGGCCACGATACGTATCTAAAACTCCCCCCGGACCCAGTGGGATCCCTTCCACAGACGGACTCGGCAGTCAGTAAACAGACAAAGGCCACGATACGTATCTAATCCCTCCCTGGACCTAGTGGGAGTCCCTTCCACAGACAGTGGTGAACCCTGGTGTGTGTCGTCAAGACGCGGCACGCTAGATCCTGTGTCTGTCATTGTTTCCTGTGCTTCCTCAGGTACGACCTCACCGAAGATGGGACGAGACCGCAAGTGGTGACGTAGCCTCGCAGGCACAAGGCGCACCCCCATCTCTCCACGGAGCACGTCCCTCTCACAGACGCACCAATCTTATTTTTATAATTTCATGTATTTAGTTATATATATCTTAACAGTTTTATAAAATTATTGATATTTTAGGCGAATTTGGCCAATATTATCATTAAATTTTCTACGTTGAATTTCCTCTGGTATTCCACCAGGAATTGCAATGTGCAGTAAGGTGGTGGCTGGTGGTGTGTTCTGGAAAGCTCTGCGACACTTGTGTCTTAGGAAGCAGACCTGTGTGCTGCTTTGCGTGTCACTGAGGCACACTATGCCATGTAAATAGACTCTATTTTTTATAATCTCTACGTGCTGGTTTGAATTGAGAAGAAAATAGAGCAAGGAAATATATATTTTCTTCTAAGACTTATTAAATTCTTGTGACAAATAATCATTTTCATTTTTGCAGCAAAAAGTTCTCAGTGACCTATTTTGTGATGTTTCTTTTTGAAAAGAAAAACTGAAAGATTATTAAATAGTATATTTCTGCCCATTATGAATAATGAAGTATTCAAAATATTAACATTTTCATAAATATAAAGATGTATTATTGAGGTGTAAGTTAAAGGGCTTATAAGGAAAAATGTTTTATAGCTGAGTAATATAAAATATTGAGAGATTCGACATAGGTTCATAAATCATAGTGTACTAATCTGTAAAATCTTAAAAATGAAATGTCTTAAGTTTATTTTAATTGCTTGTTGTAACATTCACGAAATAGTACGCAGATACATATTTTATACTTTTCCTAAAACATAGGAATGGACTTTCAGTGTTAGCGGTGAGGCTATTGTAAAATAGTCACGAGCTTGGTTAATTTTCAGTGTTTTCCCAGCCAGTTGAGAAAGAAGGCTGCAGGTCGGCACTGTGAGGTCATGAGGTGGATCGGGATGAGTAGAGAGGACATCGCTTTAGAAACCTGCACCTCTAGCTCCAGCGGCTCTGGATGTTGCGGCAGGATGGCTCACGCCAGGAGCTTGGGCTTAGCGCTTTGCCAACAGGGTGTCCGCACCCACTTTGGCATCTCCAGCAACCTCCCTGGTGAGAGGAGGTTGGAAATGGAGCAGGTCAGAACTCGCGTGTGGATCAGTGGTGTGATCTGATAGCTCGCTCACACGCGTGTACTGGTTTCGCATCATGGAGGTGCTGCTCCTGGTGTGCACAGGCCCCCAGCAGGGCCAGCCCAGCAGCTCTCGTTTTTGCACAACCATTTGCCAGGTTTCCTCACTTTATGCCATGACTAACCTTAATATTGGGATATTATTATGCAGTTTTTATTTTGGAGTCTTTTTTTTTTCTGCTGAGATTATTAAAAGCATGCTTCAAATACCTGAATACCCACCCCCACCCGCAGGGGGCCTGGCTTCACGACAGCGTCCTAGGTGACGGCGTCTGTGAGCACGTGCACACGCAGAAGCATTCTCTGTGTGAGCTGTGTGATGAGTGGCTTCCTGGGCCATGAGAACATTTTACAGCTGTGTATAAATGTGTTGGGAAAACACAGTGTTGTCATGGAAATTAGAGCTGTTAACTCCTTTCACACAGCTGGGCAACTTGGGGTGACGCACGTGACCAAACACACCAAAGTGCCTGTGCAGACCTGGCTGTTTCCACGGACCCTCCTGGCAGAGCTGAATCTCATTTCAGTGTGTGGCTGACACTTGGAGCCATGAGTTTGCTTACAATGCAGCCTGTAGCTTCACAGCATGTTGCCTGTGATCACAGACACCAGTGTCATCGCTCTGTCTCCCATCCAGGGACACTTTAAAGCCTCGTCCACTCACGCAACATGTGTGCACGCAAAACATCGTCAATGGTGTCTTGTAGCATGAGAAAGATAGGCGTCACTTGTTAAAGCTGGCTGCTTTCCCACGGCGTTAGATTTTTTGAAAGCTTTTTAAAATGTAGGTCTGTTAAAGGCCCGTCATAAGCTGTAAAAGAGAAGAAATGCTCCTTGAAATTTTGGCATGCCAGTGATTTTCACCAATACCCTACACATCTGGGGCCTGCACCCACATGCTTAATCTGGTCAACGTGTGTTTTACTTCGTGGAATGCAGTACTTAAGCAGTCAGGCAACATGGATACCGTTAAGGTGCAGCGCCCAAAGGAAGCCAGTTTTGCAGCACAATGTGCTGTCCCCGCTGCAGTGAAGTCGGGAGAGCTGTCACCAGGTTGACACACGGTCCCCACCTGTGGGTCTCTGGGCGCTGTCTCCAAACTCTCTAAAAGGAGAGGAAGGAAGGGGGGGTGGTTCTCAGGCTCTAAAGCGCCTTCCAGACGTGCAGGGGACATTGAGAACCACCATCGAGGCCACCCTCTCAGCACTCGAGATCCCAGTGATGCGAGACACTCGAGTTGTGTCACAGTGTTGATATTTAGTTTTTAATAATTGATTTATCTGGGAAAAGATAACTTTAACTTTTCTACTTTGAGCCACGCCACTGTAGGGAAAGTTAACAGATGGATTTGAAGCGCAGCTCTGTGAGCTTGTACGTGTGGGTTCCTATCCTGTGCCTTAAAGTACGAAGGTGTTTCCCAGTTTCAGATTCAAACAGAAGATGTGTAGCCATGCTGACCACAGTTCGTAGTCTGTACTCCAAGAATCCCTTGTACAGGTGTTCTCCGTCAAGAGAATAAAGCCCTTCTTTTTCAAGAACCCAAGCCAAATGCCAGTCAGCGTGTGTAGCTGCGTTGATTCTGAGTCTAGCTGGACCGCCCAATGCAGACGGACAGCAGCAGAGGATTTTTAATTACAGAATGTGCTTTTTGCTTAACTAATTTTACATGACAGTGCATGTATTTATTTAATAAAACTTTTACGTTAGCTCACTTGTGATTCGTTTTTCCTTCATCTTTTGAAATGAAATTTTTAGTGTGGGACCAGATAGTTGGGAGAGTAGACACGGTGTGTGCTGTTCACACTTGCAGTTTGTGACTCCTCATCTTCAGAGCAGCTCTGCAGGACAGCTGTGTTGATGTTCGTCCTCATCCCCCGTCTCAGCTTGACTCTCTGCTGCACAGCGCACGTGACTGAGTTTTGAAAACATCTCTTCCGCAGGGTCGTCACGAGTAGAACAGGCAGAGACTTTGGACGTCGTTTATCACCAGAGCACCGAGAAGGCGTGAGTCAGAAGCTGCTGAGACTTGAACAAACGGTAGAGGGGACGTCCCAAGGCCCCCTCCCCGCCGGCAGTCCTTACTGACATTGGAATTGCCTCTGCGTTCCACCCCTGGGCAGGCCTTTAGCAGGCCTACATTTTAGAAAGCCTTAAGAATCTAATGCTGTGGGAAGGCAGCTAGATTTACCAAGTTACGCCTGCCTTTCTCACACCACAGGACACCAGAGCCTCCCTCTGTGCTTTCCTTCTGCATCGTGGGCCTTTTCTCCTGGTCAGTCACCGTCTTCTCCTCTACCCGCCTCTCAGGCCTGTAGCAGCACAGGTTTGGTTTGGGTCCCTCCTTATTTTCTCCGGCTTTCTCAGTGCTGCGGGCGTCGCATGTCACTGCCACAGACTGAGGTCAGGACCAGCTCACCCGTGGCTCTGCGCCCTGGGCAGCATCTGACACCGGCAGCTGCCTCCCTCCCTACGGGCAGGTGCAAGTCCTGCGTCCAGCTCTCGAGTGTGTCCCCCTCAGCACTGGCCTCCAGGGCTCTGGCTTCCAAGCTCCGGCCCCCTTGACCCCTCATTTCCACACAGCAGCCACAGGGTCTTCCGGGAACACAAACCCTAGCTCACGCTATGCTGCCCTCTGCACTCCCAGAGCAAAGGTCCTGCCCGGCCTCGCTCCTGTGCCGTCCCCCACTGTGCCCTGGCCACGTGTCCTCGGCCCCCAAGGCTGTCCGCACTCCTCCCTTCACACCACGGTGTCTTTCCAGGACGCGCCTAACCGGCGTCCACTCCCCTTCACTTCTCAGACTGAAGGTGATTTCCTCAGGCACCTGTGAGCCCTCCCAGCACTGTGTTACTTTCATTCGTCATACGTAACATAATTGCCACTCTGAGGCTGGGCCTGGTGGCTCACACCTGTGATCCCAGCAGTTTGGGAGGCCAAGGTGGGAGGATCACTTGAGACCAGGAGTTCCAGACCAGCGTGGGCAAAGTAGCGAGACCCCATCTTTACAAAAGATAAAAATCCTAGCTGGGCGTGGCGCCGCACACCCGCAATCCCTGGTACTCAGGAAGCTAAGGCAGGAGGATGACTTGAGCCCTGAAGTGCAAGGCTGCAGTGAGCTACGATCTCGCCACTGCACTCCTGCCTGGGTGACAGAGTGAGACCCCTTCTCTGTAAAAAATAATATTTACAATTTAGTTTTATTTGAAATTTTGCTACCTGAACTGCAGACTCCCAAAAAGAGATCATGTGAATTTTATTTAGGTCTTCCTGATGGTGTACCACTGTTCTTGGCACGTGGTCGATGAACCAAATATCTGTTGAATAAATGGTGTATGAAACTTGGCAGACCGTAAATAACATTTGTTTTAAGTTTCCATTCAAAGAAAGATACTTACTGACAGGTTTTAATAAAGACTAAAGAGACGGTACTAAGCATAAGAAAGAATACTATTGAGACAAAAAGTCCACAGTATAATTTGAGAAACAACTGAGGCATAAAAGTGGGAAGCAGAGCCAGGAAGTCTGCCGTTATGTGGTGTTATTCTGGACATCCTGGGTAATACGATATGAAAAGGAAAAACTTATAAATTTTTACCAGGAAAGTCATTTTCATACAAGATTGTCTACCTGAGAAAACCAAGAAAATAATCCCAAAAACTTTTGAGATTTAGCTAGTATTTAAGGAGGTCAGTGATAACAAATGCAGAAATCTGTCTTTTTAAAAAATTCTTATTTTTTATTTCAGCATCTTATGGGTGTGCAAATGTTTAGGTTACACATATTGCTTTTGCCCCACCTGAGTCAGAGCTTCAAGCATGTCCATGCCCCAGACCGTGTGCACCACACCCATTAGGTGTGAATATACCCATCCCCTCCTCCCCGCTCCACCTGCCCGACACCCGATGAATGTTACTACCATATGTGCACTTAAATGTTGGTCAGTTAATACCAATTTGCTAATGAGTACTGTGGTGCTTGTTTTTCCATTTTTGGGATACTTCTCTTAGTAGAACGGGCTCCAGCTCCATCTAGGATAATACAAGAGGTGCTAGATCACCATTGTTTTTGTGGCTGAGTAGAACTCCATGGTATACATATACCACATTTTATTAATCCACTCATGTGTTGATGGGCCCTTGGGTTGTTTCCACATCTTTGCAGTTGTGAATTGTGATGCTAGAAACATTTGAGTGCAGATGTCGTTTTTATAGAATGTCTTTTGTTCCTTTCCGTAGATGCCCAGTAATGGGATTGCTGGATCAAGTGGTATTTCTACTTGTAGCTCTTTGAGGTATCTCCATGTTGCTTTCCACAGAGGTTGCACTAGTTTGCAGTTCCACTAGCAGTGTATGAGTGTTCCTGTCTCTCCACATCCAGGCCAACATTTATTGTTTTGGGATTTTTTGAAAAAGGCCAGTCTCACTGGAAAGAAGTGATATCTTATTGTGGTTTTGATTTGCATTTCCCTGATAATTAGAGATGTTGAGCATTTTTTCATGTGTTTCTTGACCATTAATCTGTCTTCTTTTGAAAAGTTTCTGTTCATGTCCTTTGCCCACTTTTTAATAGGGTTGTTTAATTTTTTCTTACTGATTTTCCTGAGTTCTATATAGATTCTAGTTATCAGATCTTTATCAGATGTGTAGCATGCAAATATCTTCTCCCATTCTGTAGGTTGTCTGTTTGCTCTTGTGACAGTTTCCGTGGCTATGCAGAAGCTTTTTAATTTGATCAGGTCCCATTTATTTTGTTGTTGCTGTGATTGCCTTTGGGGTCTTCTTCGTAAAGTCTTTGCCTAGGCCAATGTCTATAAAAGGTTTTCCAACAAATCTGTCTTAAATGGTAATGTTAAAGCCATTGGAAAATAAAATGGAAAAAAAAAATCATAGAGCAGCCTTAGAACTACAGTGGCCCTGAAAACCAGTAGCCAAGCATCCACTGGAGGGGAAAGAATGGGCTTATTGTTCCTCCAAAAAGTACCATCCCAGAGAAGTGTCACTACTTGAACTCTCTGGTTCCTGGGAAACCCCATCTCCAGGGTGTTTGTCGAAAACAGTCAGTGTCAATTGTTTAACATTGTGGCTAGCTGGGAAACAAGAGGCTATCAAAACACTTCGAAGGAGAATAAGACGTCCACAGGGGGCTTTG
>CAUYSK010008398.1:0-34480 GCA_963575035.1 Avahi laniger
TTATACTCTTTTTTGGCCTGAGCAGGTTATGGAGTAAGAGTCCAATTTTTTTCAAAAGCTGTCCTCATGCTCACACAAGCTTGTTTTTATACATCTCATTTAATTTCATGTTTTTCTTGGCTGCAACGTCAAAGTTCTAACATTTCACACGGTGGTGCAGCGCCAAGATGCGATTCTGCGCGTCGGTGTGTGTGATGGAGCAGCTGCGCGGTCCCGCCGCAGACGCCGAAGACAGACTGCATCCTTTGGCTGGGTTTCCTAAGCTCCTGGAGTTTAACATCTTAGCCGGTAGCCAGGGGCAAGGCATCCATGTTATTACATTACTCTTCACTATCAAGAATTTTAAAAACACCAGCTCTTCCAAAGTTGCGTCAGTGTTCTCATTCTGCCTTACGCAGGTTTGCATTTGCAAAAAGCGCTACAGGAAATCAGGTGCTGTTGCTCCGCTTCTCACCATCTGTTGTGCAGTTATTTTTAGTTCCCTCCTTCATTAATCACCATGATTGTGAGAGGAAATGGACTGCAGGGCCGCTCGACTGCGTTTATGCAGCCAGCGACTTCTGAATCAGCCTTTCCTTTCTTCATTTGAGACACCACACTGGGTTCTGCCTTGCAGATTTATTTTAGTGGAGAAAATATTTGATATGTTGGTGTCAGATGAAATAATTTATCGTGACAACGGTGAACAGGCATGGACTGATAAGTTTGAATATAGCTCAGAGAACTAAGAACAATTCAATTTACTTGGATTTCCTTACTTACCAGTGCATTTGCCTGCCATTTCTGGGTGAAACGTGGAAATTTCCTGGCACTTACTATCCCTTTTGTGAAAATACTAATTAGCAAAATAAGTAGTGTTAGAAAATGTATGCGATGTAGCAACTGTTTTGAATAGATTAAAATTATATGGTATTTTCTGAGGAGAGAACAAATAATATTTAGAGTTCGAAAGTGTAAACTATTTTGCTACCCCTTAATGAGTCCTGAAACACTTTTTTTCTTTTTCTGATGTCGTGGTGAATTTATGGACATTTACTTTGAATAAAGACACTTGAAAATTAACAGGACAGTGTAAATTTGCATGATCAGCTTCATGGTGGACAAATCTCCAGGAGGATGTGTGTTAGATCGGATCATGTTCTTTTACTGTTCCTGGATGTCCATGGATCTTTCTTACCGTCAGCATCGCTACCATCATGCAAATCCCTTATGAATCATAATTCACAGCAGTTTTCTCTCTATTGGTCATTGCCATAATTTGGTGTATACATTAGAAATGCCCATGGGGACTTACATTTGAGATGAAATTGTGAATATGAGGCCATTGTTTATACTTGGACTGATAAGCACTACTTTATTTCAAAGTCTACTGCTGACAGTCTTTATTCGTAAGCAGTAAATTCTCCTCAGATTCATTCAAAAAATTTGCTGTTGCTTGGTGAGGCTGTATTTAGGCCATATCAAGGCAGTGTACTGAATTAGTCCATATTTTGTCTACTGAAACCGTGTATTCCATTCATATCTTGATGGACATTTGGGATGTTTTCAGTTTTAAAAATGTTTTTTGCCAGTGTGATTATTACTTTGATAAAAATAAAATAGAAAATAACATATTTTTCTATTAAAATAAGATCAGATGACATTTATTTGATGCTTGATATGTGCTAAGCACTTTGGAAAATATTTTACATAAATTATTTTTTTTAAACAAAATTTTATTTCTGTATCACATAGAAGTCCAGAAGTAGGAGTCTAAGGCTTTTTTAGAAGCACTGCAGCCAGCAGGAAGTCCATATCTGTCTATGTGGGTTCTCTACCATCCATAGCATGTTGCTTCATAGTCCAAAATAGCTGCCTGAGCTCTAGACATCACATCTATAATCTAGCCCCCAGAAAGGAGGAAGAGATGAGAAAAGGAATATTTCTGTACTTTAAAGACATTTCCTGAAGTCATGTATCACATTCTTGCTAATCACAACTGATGGCACAAATTATATAGTTTAATTTCACCACATCCTATGGGATAGATAATATTATTTTATGGATTTTACGTATGAGGAAACTGAGTTACAGGTAAGTTAAGAAACCAGGCCAAAGTGACATATACTCTGAATGGCACTTGCCTAGTCTGTGATTTTAACTATGGGTCAGTCATACCAGAGAATGAAGAGAGGCTGGCTGTTTTAACACTAGAATAGAGCACTTTAGGATATGAAAATTATTCTTGAATTTGAATAATTCATTAGGAAAATAAACAAAACTCATTTCTAATTTGATGTTATTTGTGTTTAGGAGCTTCCAAGAACAAGTACTGAAGCAGACAACATTTAAATGTTTCAGTGTTCAAACAGTACAACAGAGACCTTCCATTGGAATATCCCTATCTTTTCTCTTCCACAATTTTAGCCTTGTAAGCTCATTTCAGCAGATTAGCTTTTTGAAAGTTAATAACAGTACATAATTATTAGCATCTTCATTGAATGCTTTGCTTATTTAACTGCAGTTTTCTCTGCATGACTACTCAGTGTACCAAACTATTCTGCTGTTCACATTTCTTTTTTCAATTACAATTTGCATGATTATCTTTTGAATGTGGAATATCTACTTGTTGCCAAGTACTTTTGTTTTTACTAAAATAGCTAGGATCTTAGTACAGGCGTATCTGAGAATATCTCATTATTTGTTTTAAAACAGAGCTGATTTTTCTTATTTTTTGGTTTTGCTATTTAGGACAGTATGCTAATAAATTGAATCTATTGCTATCTCAGTGTTTTTGTGTTTCTTCAGAGTTCATGTTCAACTATGTGTAATGTGCCACTTAGTGGCTATTCCCTAGAGAACCCAATTTCTAACACTGCTGCATGCGGAAAAGGAAACTTTGGAAGGATAGTGCTAACGGAAAGATAAAATAGGGAAATTTGTCTACCAGCTGTAAGTTTAATTGATTATTAGTAAAATAATTAAAATTACTAACAAAGAGTTTGGGAAACTGCCTTCCTAAACCTGTTGAGAGTTTACTATATGGCAAATGTTTTATTAAGTGATTTATAAGCATAATGTAATTTAATTTCTGCAGTAATTTATGAGATACTATTATTTTTCAGATAAAAATCTGGGGCTTATTTACCCTAAGTAACTTTCCCAAAGCCCCAAAGCAAACAAGCAGACCTTCACTCATTCTCTTTCACTGGATCTCACCTCCTTGGGAAGCCGGCCCCAACCGCCCTTACATGGGGCAGGGCCTCCCAGATACCCTGTGTTCACATGGCATCATCCATCTCAACTTGTTTGTGCATTTATTTGACCAATGGATGATCTATAAGTGTATGGACCATGTACATATCTGCAAACTCTAACATGATGTCTCACATGCAACAAGCTTTTCATAATTATTTGTGAAATAAAGGAATGAAGTGGTAAAGGCATTATTTGCCCTATATGAAACAGGAAATCTGTTTCATAACTCTTGCTCTTTACCACAATGCTATAGCATGATTATATTTGAGACTGACAGGGAATTAAATAGGTAAGTCACGATAGTATGCATGTGAATTACAGGTTTTATTGAGTTTGAATAATTGCTTCCGGACTGTATCATACAGATTGAGAGAAAGCAGACCTAAATTCATCTTGAGTTATAATCAAATGGGAAATTTGCTGCTCAATACCCCAAAGTTTTAAGAAGCAAAATTAGTCATCTTTAAGATAATCTGTTTTAATTATCCACATCACATTTCTGAGATAATTATGTTTTCTTTATCTATGTTGTTAAAATATAATGTAGAAATATCTGGCTAAGGGCACAGAAAGGAGTCTAAGTTGAAAATAAATACTCCTAAATATAAGTATAGAAAGAATTTCACAATTTACCTTGTGATTAAATTCTTTTGTAAATTTGTTTTTTAAAATATAATAAATTTAGAGTCAGGTAGACTTGAAATTTATTCGTCTTAGTAGTCACTGACTCTATTCCACTTTACTAGAATATAGAGTTATATGCTTTTCAAATCATGTTTCAATAGCTTGATTCTATTGGCTCATTTCTATGTATTACAAATCAAAATAGTTATAATCAATATTAACAACATTTTGAAATAAGTTATGAGACAACTGTATTTTATGTTTTTCTATTCCAGTGCTTTAAATTGAAAAATTTTATGTTCAAAGGAAATCATTTTGTGCACAGTTGGGAGTAAAACTGTTTTTGTTCACTGATAAAACTTCCTTTGAAAAAGCACTAAAATAAGAAACATATTTTCCTGCAAGGCATGAAATAACATTATCATGTATAAATCATTTCTCATTTATTGAATACAAACAATAAAAATATGCCTTGAAAGAAATCTTCATACTTACAGAACAAAACACATCTGGTTAGGACCCACAGTTTTTTATCCATAAAATAGCAAGACAAGTTATATAAAGAAGTATAATTTTATATCTCCCATTTTAATTACTCTACCTTTACATGTGCCTGACTTCTAGTGTTTTTGTTTCATTACTTTTACAGTAAAATAGTTCCTATGCAGAATTCAAGTCTATAGCAACATCATTTTTCAGAATTCCACTGAGATTCTAAACATTAACAAAAAAGATCTTTGGTAGCCATATTAGATACTCCAAATTCCATATACCCGAAGTTCATGTACTTTGTAGGAGGAATATTTGAGGCGTGCACTGGTGTCTTATTTATGAACATTATAACCTTATGTTTAATAAGTTGGCTATTTATTATATTTTCCAAGATAACAAAAAATTAGAAATAATATTAGAAGTTGACACGAGAGCTGCCATAGCCAGGCACACTGAAAGCAGTGATGACAGATCTGAGAAGCAGTATAAGGAAATGCAAATCAAAACAAAAGTCAGGACTAATCCTCTCACCAAACCAAACAACAAAAACAAAATAAACAGTAGCAACAAACTGAACTGCAGAAGAGTAATTTAGGATCATTCGTTCAGGAGCAAACTTCTGTGTTTTAACTATTAATAGTTCCTGCAAATATTTTACTATCATAACTGATGTTTATAATAATGACACAAAGTGGTGTTAAACATGATTTAACTAAAGTTAAAATGAATTAAATATATTCCAATTGTTTTACCAAATTAATTACTAAAATATTTGCAAAAAAGCGTTAACTGAAATTCCAGAATTCTTAATAGGCCAAAACGTATTTTACATTGACTTCCTACCATCATGAAATCACCTTACAGTGAATATTAATATGATACTTGAGGGGGAACCAAAATAGAACAGGAACCATCATTTATTGAGTGTCTATCCTAGGTTAGGTACTCTGCTAGATTTAAATAAACTGCTTTATATAATAAAAACATTTTTTTCCAAATTTGTCCAGGAAATTTGTACAGGAAATTTTCAAAAGACAATTAGAAGGTAAACTGCTGCCGCATGTAATGAAACATACTGTAAAGGGTCTTGAACAGTGAAGCATTCTAGGATCTCCAGAGAGAGAAGTTGATTATGTGAAACTGATTAGAATATCCAATCTGAGCAACCAGGACAAGCTCATGTGGGATCCAAGATGGAATAATTTGCAAGAAAATATTTAATCTGTGAAGGATGGAACAAGTCTTTGATGAAACGTAAATGAATATTATGTAATTGTTGAGCTAAGCTGTCATTAAACATCCAGCTAATTTATAATTTTGGGGCTGGGGAAATCTTCCACAATGTAGTTAGCATGGAAGCCATTTTCATCCCAAGAGCACTGTTTCTGTGTTGGGCAAGTGTCTTTCTGATACATGAATTGACTAATTCATCCCAAACTTTTGCTAATGGAAAATTGTTTCATTGAATGTTACTAAGTATAACGATAGAGCAATAAAGTCTTCCTCTGTGTGTGTGTGTGTGTGTGTGTATACACACACATACATGTACAAAATTATATATGTGAAACTCAGATTTTTTGTTTATTGTTTCTTGGTTCGGTTTAGTTTATTGCAGAATTTCTTAGAGATTATACTATGCTATTGTATACCATAATAACACATGGTGATGAAAAGAGAATAACAATAACTACTATTATTGAGCCTTTTCTATGTATCAAGTGCTTTGCTAAGCACTTTAAATTCATTATTTCATTTTGCCCATATTACAAGGGGTAAAAATTTTATTTCCATTTTACAAATAAAGAAATATAAGAATAGAGAGATTAAATAATTTTTCCAAAGTCATGGAATTGGATGGGGTGGAGTCTGCAATCTGACTCCAGAGATCGTGCTCTTACTTAATAGCACCCTAAGTTTATTTGAACAGTAGCATTTTGTTCACATAAAAATCATTAACATTTCCAAGAACAAGTATGTGTTTGGAAAGACATATAAGAACTTTCTGAGCCAGATTGTAAGCAAGTGCTGATCAGAAACTGTATCTTGCTCATTGTGCTTCTAGTGCCTCAAATGGTATTTCTCACTAAATAATTAATTAAAGCATCATAATCACCATGGGAACAGTACTGTAAATGCCACAATATAGAAAATTATTTGAGCCAAGAGTACTTACAGAACTCTAGCGAGACTATGGAGGGTATAAGAATGACAATATGCTAAATATCAATCAGTTCTGAGAATAGGTTTGTGTCAATATGAGAGAGTAGTACATCTTAATTTCATTGTTGTTGTTGTTAATCACTGAAAACTCATGGTATAAGAGAAAAAATTTTAAAAATTAGTTTAAAATATAATGCTCTTTAGCACACACTTGAAAAGGTGCAAGAAAATTATTATCCATTGAGCACCATTTATGTGTTCAGAAAGAATGCAATTTCAGCTTGAACAAAAGAAATTTTATCTCTACCAGCTAAAATAGGTTAACTTCTGTAACAATAGACCCCAACATATAAAATATTTAATTATTATAGATTACAATAAAATTTTCTTGTTCTGTAGAAGTAGTGGATAGATGACAATATTGAGGCATCCCTGCTTTATGCAGTTCTTCAGGGACCAAAGTTGATAGAATCTCTTCCCTCTTTAAAATACAGCTTCCAAGGGTACTCTGAGGGTACTTTCCTTTCTAGCCTGTCAATAACAGAAAAAAGCAAAAAGGAGCATGATGTTGAAGAATGCATCAGATGTGTAAGTGGCACAGATTACTTCCATTCACATTCCAGTGGTTGAAATTCAATGACATGGCCACACTTTATTTTAGGGTGACTTGGAAATGTGGGGTCTGGATGGACAGCCATTTCCAGTCACAAATCTAGCATATTTGTTGAATTGGTGGACTCATAGTCAATGTTTCTGTCATATAACTCGAACTCCAATCCATGCATTGGTTAGCCACCGATGGCAACAAGAGTTTGCTTCTGGATCCTGACTCAATGGTGCAAGAAAACCCAAACAAACAAAACATGAAAATTGAGAATCTAATCAGAATCTGACCATTAAGTCTTTTTAACATACATTGTACAGACACTGGCTGCAGATACAAGATGATTCTGCTTTGGATGTTGAACTATGCCTGGTGTTGAAGGAAAAAGGTAAAAAAGTTTTGAAAATGAGAAAAAAATTAAAGTATCTTAAAGTGACACTAAAGCTAATAAAACCATATCTAAGATTTTCAGTGGTCACTCACAAGCACAATATTTTGAAATGCTATGATCTGTAAAAGCTGAGGCTACCAAGTTTTCTAAACTAGATTAGACTTGGGTGCAAATTCCTGGATGCCACAGAGAAATCAAATCTAACAGAGGTTCCAGCACCTTATCGTTGCCTCATCTGGAACGTGAACTCCCAGTCGCTGTAGCAGAGAAGGAAAGACTGCACACTCACAAACAGGCTTTTCACTGCCTCAGCTTAGAAGTGATGTGCTTCAATGTCACACTTATTTTGTTGGCCAGATATAGCTACACTAAATTGCAGGGAAGCTGAGAAAGATAGGATAAGAATTGGTGGGAGTATTTGGTGAATGTTCCAGCTTCTGCCACAAGTACATGCCCACGGATTGATATATTTATTCATTTATCTAAAAAATAAATCAAGATCATATTGCTAGTCATAATTTAGAACCATATCCAAATGTTGTTTGCAGAACATGAAGTAATGGTTTTCTAGAGCCAGATAGAATCAGAGTAAATGACAGAACTGTGTCTATCAAAGGTTAAGATAGTCAACCTACCAGCCTCTAAGTAGAAAATACTCATCCATTTTTCAAGTAATAGAATTTCAAAAATATTCTATAGTAAGATATTGTTCTGTTATTCCTGGGTCTGTCTATCTAATTATGCAAAACTATGAGAGACATCACATACTTTACTTTTTTCCCACTGATATGAGATAGTTATTAATAATTTCAAATTAGATGTTATTTTAATATTTATAAATTGTTATGGATTTTTCTACATGAGAACTCAAACCCATTAAATGGACCAAGATGTCAAAACTGAAAAACGACTCTATACACTGTGTGATCAAGCTCCAGAAAGTCCTCAGAGCACTTGAAATTATATGTGAATTTTTTTGTGAATGGACATACATATATATATATTTTTGGGGGGAAGAATCATTAAATTTTGAGAGGATTAATGAACATCAAAGGAAACAACTGGCTAACAAATATTTATGTATTAGATGAAGAAATAAATGAATTTTTACAGGTGTTATTTAATTAAAAATTTCATAAAATGTGAATTATAAAAATTAAATATTTTGGGGCTACTTAGGTTGTAAAGGACCTACCTCCTAGGATGTTTTTGCACAGTAGGGTACATAAACAAGAGGGTACAGTTGATGGGTTTTGTTCTCTAAAACCAAAAAGAAAAGCAGGACCTCAGTGGATTTGAATTCTATGTAAAGAAGGAGTCAGAAGATATTGATAGGGAGCAAAATCGTTAAGATAAATAAAAGTTTAAAACTTTGCAATGTCTCAGAGTGTGTTTTGTGTATCCAATATATAAGGAAAGAATACTAAAAAGACAGCCAAGATCCTGAGCTACAAATTAATAAGCAACAAAGAAGTCTGCTCTTCTCCCACTTACATTTATCATGGAGCAGGTCTGGAAAGAATTCTCTTTGGCAGTATTTTAAAGGAATAGTCAGCAGGCACTTGTGGGTGAATGGATAGTTTTAAAGACTTCAGGAAACCTTGAATAAAAGGATTAGCTGGGGCTAGGGACTAGACCACAGCTTTCCCGTGGAATAATGCGTCTGGGCTTGAAATCTGGAGATTGAGTTTGAGGTCTTTTTGGCCTCTTCCACCCCGTGCAGTCACAGGCTAAATAGAATAGTCTGGGCTTTTAGGCACCTTGTTGTTACTCTGCATAAATCTGGATGTGAGATTCAGGTCATACATATTTTACTAGAAACACTGGCAATTTCAGAACAGCCAACAAATTAAACATATTTACACTAAAAGACCTTATTCGCTATAAATGTATTGTGTGGACATACCGTCTAGGTGAGTATTGTATGTAATTTAATTAGTGCATGCATTTCGAAATACTTTGAAGATGAAATTTCAGTTATTGGCAGTGTTAGTCAATTATTATTTTTCTGTTTCTACCCTTTTTTTTGTTTTCTTTAGTAGGTGTTACTTAAGAATAGATTTAATAAAATATTCAACTTGGTTTATTCAGTTCCATTTTGGAAACATTTACTGAGTGTCCACTCTGTGCCATGTGTGATGGGCTGTGGGAATCCATAGGTGAGTAAGATCCTGCCCTCATGTAGCTCTCAGCAAAGAGTGTTTTAAATGCTATGGTTAAAGACACAGGGGTTCAGGAGAACTTAGAGATGGAAAGCAATTCAGAAAACAAAAGAGGACATGAAAGATTTTATAGAGAAGAGATATGTGAGTAAAGTTTCGAAGGATAAGCAAGAGTTAGAAGGTAAAGATGAACAATGGTGAGAAGGACATTTCAAACAGAATAGCAAGGTGCTAGAGAACAAGTATATTCAATGTATGGTAGAAATTTCAGTAGCTTATGGGTACAGTGCATATAAGATGGGGAGGCAGGAATGAAAACTGAAAGTCAGGCAGAGCCATATCATAAATCCAATGTACATTCAAGCTCCAGAGCTATGGTAGTGGGGGAGAATGGAGCCAGTGGAAGAGATGAAGAAAAGAACGGAGGCAGAAGGAAGGCTTTAGGAGGCCATCCAATGGCCCAAGGGAGAAACTGATCTCATCCTGAGCAGTGAGGATGAAGAAGGGAGGAGGTACTCTAGAGATCACACAGCGGGTAATAGGCAGGACTTTATGATCTATGTGAAGTAGATGATGAGACATAGGAAAGAGAATGGGATGACTTCCAGATTTGTGTCTCAGGTGATTGTGTTTCATTATAGTTAAAGGCAATGTAATCTGGTAAATTACATGTGTTAGAAGCATCTGACAAATTCTCTTTCATCATGAGTAGAATATAGCAGATGCTGGACTATAAATTATATCCAACGTATTCTGTAACACGGAAATACTGTTAAGTTTTTCTGAGTAAAAATATGAAATCTATATCTAAACATCCATGAACAAATTGTTTCAATATAGAACTCTTAACAGGCCCAGCCTTTCCAGGGGCTTTGGTGTAAGAATGTGCTGCCGTGTATTTTGTAAGAGGGATGCAGAGCTCTGTTGAGTTAAGACACTTGCAGAGAATAATATTGAATTAAAAATAACTTGTTTTAGTTTTTGTCATTTGAGGGTATAGTATAAAGTGTTTTTCTGTCCCTCCTATCACTCAGAATTTTTCTAGATATATGTTCTCCATTTGCACAGATCAACAGGAGTCAACACTGGTGAACAAACCTAGTTCTGCTAATGTCACACATATTCCAAATGTCAATTTCATTTTGTCTCCTTGTTAATTCATTTTTTTCTGTATTATAAGTGGGATAACTAAAACAAGAAAATTTGCTATTTCAGCCCTTGAGAGATTTTGGGGTGGTCCTTAGATAAAGCGATATTATGCTAATGATAGGTCCATTTTGAATTGTTAGCAAGTATCTCACTGAGAAATGCAAGGCCTTGGTGCAAGGGCTTGATGCAGTGATGAATGTAACAATCCCCCAGATGCTGCATCCTTTGCTGAGCATCTTGCTATTGAGTCGCTGTAGCCCTTTGGGTTTTTGTTCTTGCCATATGTAGCATGCTCTGCTTCTGGTTCAGCTATAATTTCAAGAATTTGGCACTTGGAAATTGAAAAGATTATTTCAGTTGTGAGTTAGCATCAGGCAATTAATGCTAAACACCTGATTTTATACTCCAATTCTGTTCATAAACCCCCGGAATGTAAATTAACATAGGATTAGGGGAAAAAAAACATTTACAGAAATTTTTCTCTACTCTAGCTACTTCTTTTTGGAGAGCATATGCTTTTCTTTTATACTTTTACAGGCGTAACTAGCAAACTTATTCAAATTCATAACTTATTATTTAAATCAGCAGGAGTCTATGAGCAGTAGCCTAGCAAGGCATATATATGTTTTATTTTTCAAATAATTCACAAGCTGGATGACGAGATAAAACAATAAATTACTGATGTCATGATTTCTTTTTCATTGATACAATATCATTTGTAGGCTTTCCTTATTCAAATCAGCAATGGAATTATGTGGCCATGGTTCATACTTTTTTAATTTAAAATTCCAAAGTGTGTAAGAACACAGTTCAATTCTACAGTAAATTTTTGTTGTCCTTTAATGTTGTTTTTTACATAAGTTTGATAATAACTAATCCATTCAATTGTAAATTATTCTAGTGTAATGTATTTTGGAATTTTTCAGAGAATTTTCAGATAAAGTAAAATAATGAAAAGATTAAACTGAGTCAGATCACACAGTGCCTTTAAAAAAATATTCAGTAGAGTTTTTACACTCTGTAGCTTAGATCTTGATTTCACCAATTGTAAATTCTACAGGCTCTTCTTGACTTTTATTTGTTATTAATTTACATGGAAAGATGCCAAATTTGGGACTGAGACACATTTTATCTTGCAGTGCCTGTCGAGGAGGACTACAGGATCAGGGCATTGCAAGTTAGTGTTTTCTCTCAGAGACATGTCCTCCCAGGCCATAGTTAGCTTGAAAGACTTTTGATAGGTGAAAGCAAATGATGGAGGCCAAATGTTGGCTCTGGTGTGCAAGAGAAAGAAGCCTTTTGAGGCACAGTTGCAGGGAATCCCTAGCAAGGAGATGGCTGGTAAGGGCTCTGAGACTGGTCCGATATTTTCACATTAAGCCGAGACTTATTCTTAACTTTTACTTTGATTTTTCCCATTAAATATAAATCATGAATTACTGAAGAAATAGAAAATACAGATAACAGAAGGAAATAAAAAATATTACATGAGGATAAAGGAAAAGTTTGTGAGCCTCAACACAGGGATGTCTGTAAGGACAGATGCGAGTCTCTGAGCCCGCTATGGGTCTGAGCAGCTGTGAGTTCTTCTAAGTGTGAAAAGTCAAGGTAGGAAAAGACAGGTATGGGGTTGGGGAAGCTGTGGATACAAGCATGAGCAACTACCCTTGAGAACTCTTATGTATGAACATATCTTTAAAAAAATACTGTTTGTGAATTGAGGACAATACACCATAGAAGGAGGACTTGTTGCCTACAACACTGAGGTTTTCAAAATCGTGATGAAACAACCTGGATTATGATAAAAAGCTATGTCTTTCCATAAAGAATACAACATGCCCTCTTGCAGTTGTCTCTGGGACTGCAATGTATGGAAGGTGTTAAATACAAGGTATCCTCCAGTGTACTGCGTTCTTTATGAGACAGGGGTGCAGACCGGAGGCCACTTCTGCAAGTTTTGGGCACAGTTTATACTGGGCTTCCTTTTATTCCCCACACAGTGCTTCAGTTCTCTCACAAAACTCCACCCTGTTCTCCCTCTAGCCACAGGACTCTGTTGACCCATTCATTTCTTTATTCCCACAAAGTCCCAAATTACTCCTCTTCCATGAACATTGCTGTAGTTTCCAGGATCCTAAACTTCACATTTCTCATAGTCAGTTACAGACATTAAAGAATAGACATTACTTGTCAGTGTAAAATATTTAATATTTATAACAAAAATGATGCAAAGAGAGCAAGAAGATTGGAGAATTATAGCCGGGAGTGCCAAAATGCTGTGATATTACATGCTCATAGATTTTTTTGGTTGTTGTTGTTCCTGTGGGTCTGGTCACCACTTTTGCCAAGGACAAATGGGCCGTCTTCGATGTGCTGTGATTGCATTCAGTGCACCAAGACCTGCCTTAAGCCACATGTTCTGTCCTTTTGGCCACCCACCTATTTAATACCTCTCCTAGGTTCTTGTATATAATCATATGCATAGGCTCTGGTGGAGGAGAAGGGGAAATACAAGATTTAATGAAATAAAATATAAAATTCAAGTCATGCTAAATGATATGAGGGAAAGGTACAGTGAGCTATGATTAAGTTTGTGTTGATGTTGCAAAAGCAATTCCTTTACGTGTGGCAGCTTTCACTTAAAGGAAAGAAGTGAATCAGCCTCAGATTGGATTTGATATTTTTAATCATAGAAAAAAATTATAGTAAATAATAAGTGAAGATTACTTCAGTTATAGCCCATACATCTCTAGTATGTTACTTAACAATTTTACAACTTCCCTTCAGTTTCTGTAAAAATGATTTTCTGCAAAAATGGGTGGAATTGGTATGAATAATCATCTGGTATTTTCATGAGTTTCTATATATTCTCAATTTACTTAGGAAATTTCATATATCACCTGAAAAATATTATCTGATATATAAATAAAAACCTTTGTTTATGTTCAAAACCAGGAGACTGAACATTCAGTCTTAACCTCATAATCATGATTGGTACACACTGTATTCGGTACATAGTAAAAGGAGTCATTGGACATTTCACTTTTGATAAATGTGTTTCTTAGTTCCTATGGTCTGGTCACGCCTGTGGTAGGACAACCCAGCAATCTGAGCCAAACCATGTCCACAAATTATATGCTGGAATTCCCTAAAATTCAACTGTAGCTATTTATGTGTTCACTGATCACTATTACTGTAGCAAAATATCCTTTTAGTTTAATGGAGTTATTTATAGAGCTAGATTTGTCTTCAAGTACTATTACATTTATATATTATATGAAAAACTTCCTATATTAAAAAATAGTCAAGAAAGCACATTTTTGATTATTAATGTTTATTATCTCCTTCATTGAGTAATATCTAGTACATAGCTACTAGTTTTTATTAGTTGTATAATAGTTAAGTTTTATGGACTGAAAAGAAAGCAAAAGCATGCATTTAAAAGGTAAAGCCCAGAGTCATTTTCAGTCCTAGGCAAAGTATATTTTCCTGGGTAGCATTTCCCTGTTTTTCTGTCAATGAATTCTATCCCTCTTCCACAGAAGAGCACACATTTTCATTCCTTTATTATTAGGAAACATCCCCATTAGGAGTCTGGCTTTATCTTTATTGTCATTTTTGCTTTCAACCTTAGCTGTGTCTCTTACTACATTTTTACTCCAACTCATTTGCTCTGAATTTCAAATTTCTCATCTAAAAATGAAGGTAATGATGTTGCCATTGAATACTTCACAGGGTTGTTATGAAGATCAAATAAAATGACATTTATGCAATAATTTTATAATCTATGAACTGCTATGCAAAGATATTATTATGGAATTAATCTTCTATTTGTATTTTTAATGGAAACACTGATTCAGATATAAAAGTGCTTAGAATATTATGTTGCACTTAAAATCAGTGATTTCCAATTTAGGCTGAGTTTAGAAGGTGCAGAGAGGGAACCAGGGCTGGGAAGAGATTGAGGGAATGTTCTCAGCATGAACCAACTAGAATAAGTTGTCCTGATTAAGCTCCAGAAATTTATTAGGACATTCTTTCTTGTAATGACTAAAAGTTTTCCTTATTTCCAGAATTGGTTCTAATTTTCATTTCTGCACACATGTCTCCATACTTACTTGATATAATTCTAAATAAGAGCACTTTATTCTACAACATTTTATCTTACTAGATTTTCCCATAATTCCATCATATTCTAAGACCTTTTTGCATCTTATTTTAGTTAATCAAAATGAGTGGTCCTCTTCATTCTAGATCTTTTAAAATTTGATAACTATATTTTTATTGCATTTTTACATGTGGTAGGTACATGCTAATACATGCTAGGTCTTGCATAATGTCTTGGGGAACATTAAAAAATGAATAAAAATCATGGTAGGTACCTGACTTCTTTTCAGACTTCACATAGTCTGTTGGGAAGAGAAAGAGGAAGTATACTCTAGTAACTCAGAAAAAAAGTAGTGATTTTACATGAAAAAAGACAAAAGTGATTTTATAATTATGTAAGCAAATACCAAGGTTTTTAAAGAAAATTCTGTAAATGTAAATGAAATCAGGAAATGATGCTAAATATTTTCTTATTTTTAAATTTCTTTTGTTGATCCCATTTCTAAGAAAGATATTTTTGTTCCTTAAAAATTATAGCATTGATATTTTCTGAATATAAAAATTGGCATGTTCTGGATTGCCTAAGAAGTCTTAGGGAGGCTGTTAGGAGCTGGCAGAATGAACAGTGAAAGAACGAGAGTAATCAAAGAGGATTGAGTATTTCTATGAGAAAAAGAAGAAAGAAACTGACAGAACAAAGAGACAATCTAGAAAGTAAAGAGAGGAGTGGACAAGATTCTTGGTCCTGTGGTGAATGTATATTCCTAACTCCCTCTTATTTCTTTGTTTGTGGAAATATGTGTCATCAGCCATTTTGCTAAAAACTATGTATGCCTTGTTAATTCCCACAAAAATTATGGTTGGAAGAACTCTTATTATCCTCGTTTACAGATAAGAAATCCGAGGCACCAAGAGGTTAAATATCTTGCCCCAAACCTTACAGCTATTTAGCTATGGTAATGAGATTCTATTATAACTCAGAATCTAACACCAAGGACTTAACCTTTAGCCTAGAGGTGTTAGTGTCCACCTTTTCTGCCATGTCCACAGAGACTGCCTTAGAATGAAGCTGGGGTGGGGAGAACAGGGCAGAGACAGAGAAAGAGAAAGAGACAGGGGAGAAAGGAAGGGAGAGAGAGAGAATGAGACAGAGAATGGGAGAGTCAGAGAAACAAGCCAGAACTGAGAGATGGAAACAGACAGCCCTGATTGTACTAGGTCAAGTTGTATCTGAAGACAGACTTCCCTGAACTTGTTTATTTACTCTGTGGTTGTCATTGGAACGATGGTAGAGGCTGTAACTCAAGCTTAACGCACGTGAGAGAATCTAATCAGCAGTGTTTTTAATATTTTTAAGAGTCGTAAACCTAGAAGATGATAAAATATAAAGTAATGCAGGATTTCTTCAAAATTAAAAAAATATCAAGATCCAATGCAATAGCTTCAGGATCTTTGTAGAGGGCCCTCCGAGATTCATAATTTCAAAAGGTCCAATTCACATAACAGTCTATGAGAATGGTACCTCTTGGAGTTGTGCATGTGCGATGGAATGTTCAGCCTTAGAACTACAATAGATGACATGTAAATATCTCTAGAGAGCCCAAGAATGCAAGATCAACACCACATTTAAGGAATTTGATGTATATGTACATATACATATATAAATATATATTTATAGTACCTACACACATATATCTCTGTATACTTATATATCTCTATCTATCCCTTTATCACCCCCCCCCACACACACACATACACACACGTATATTAGTAACTCAGGGAAATAGTAACTATATCTGAAAAGTTTTAGTTTTCTGTAATAAGGGGAAGAGATAGGAAATGATAAGATTTAACCCAAAGATGTGAACTCTGTGAACTTCTAAGCAAACTTCATGATATACTAATCATAAAAATAAGTTTTGCTTAGCGACTCGGGTCATGACAAAAACTACCCTGGATTTCTACAATTCCGGATTTCATACTCCAGACAAAACCTCAAGCAACCTCAGCCAGCTAGGGGTTAAGTGTCTTTAACTCTGAGGAAACTTAAAATTCTAGTTCTGAAAGTTAATGATAGAGTGATGAAGTAAACCAAAACTATAGTACTACAATTTTTTTTCATAAAATATAATTTGTGCAGATTTCAGCATTTTAAGCTTTTTAAAAGCTTATGGGAGATTTTATCCTATTAAAGTAACAAGTGAGTGAGTAGCAAATTGAGTAATTTGTTTAAACTTTTGATTTTTAGTTGAAATCTTACAGCATTTTAAAATATTAGAACATGTAGGAAATCCCAAACCTCATCATATTTAAAAGTATAGTTTTATGAGTAGTACTAAAGTATGTATGAAGGCTTCTATAATCATCTGGGTGTACTTCAAAAATATATATTACATTTTTCACTACAGTTAAAAAATATTTAAGGGAATATACATATTACATTGCAAAACCTCTGTTATAAATGTTTATTAAAATGGATTTAGTAAATAGAATATAAAATTTATAAATTGAACTGTTAATAAAAGCTTGAAGAATAAATGTTTCAAATTGATAATTTTTAAAAATGAAATATTAATATACCAAAGTTCCCAATGAATAATATTTTTTGTTCAAAAAATAGACCCTTTAGGGCTGCAGTCCCCAATCCCCCCAGGTCGTGGCTCTGTACCAGTCTGTGGCCTGTTAGGAAAAGGGCTCTGCACCCCCCACGACCCCTCCCCTGGCCCCAGTCCATGGAAAAATTGTCCTCCATGAAACCAGTCCCTGGTGCCAAAAAAGGTTGGGGACCGCTGATGTAGGGCATGAAGACAATTCAACAAGATAGCTAGGTATGCCTGAAGTCAAAACCACTCTTCAATTTTTCAGTTATATGAATCAATATATACTCTTTTCCTGTTTTTTAAAGTGTAAGTTACTTTAAATTGGTTATTTAAGCATCTAAGACTTGGAACTGGAAGTGTTTTGACTAACACAGTCAGGTTTGAGGGTATTTTGGAGTGTGGAGGAAAAAGACTCTGGGAGATGTGTTGTATATATGAATATTTGGAAAAATAGGATTTTTAAAAAGTTATGCTGTACATTTGGATAAAATTCCATGTTGATATTGAGCAATATTACAAATCTGTTTTTTGAGGGTTGTAGAGAAAATTTGGGAAATGTCAAAATGTCTACAGCAATTCAGCCGTGATGCAACCACCCAGAAATAATCAGAATTAACATTTTGATGTCTTTTCTTCTAGTCTTTCATTATGTCTATGTCTATATATGTTTGTGTTGGTATAAAATATGTACAAACACATGAAATACATACAAATATATGATTATATATTCTTTCTCTATTTTTATATATATTATATTAACACATACAGTTTCGTGTCCTATTCTTTCAGTTAACTTCATATCGTGAGATATTTTATATCTATATACCAAAACTCTTTTATTGGGAGTGGACCTACCCTGATTTTAGAGATACAGCCTGATTCCTGTCTATTTTACTTAACAGATACAGTGATCTAAATTCTCTATAGTTCTTAGATCCTGGTTTCAAATATTTATCTATACTTAATGGAGTATAATTAACTAGACTGTTAGGTTCCAAGAGATCCTGGCCTGTAAAATCTAGACTGCTGCAAAAATAACCTCCTTGGTTTGTGAGACTATACCTTGTGTTAGACATGATAGAGGAGACACAAACAGGGCACCTGGAATCCTTGACTCAGGTATTGCCACCACCTATCCCACTTTCTGCCACCCACAACTAGGGCTGCCAGATTAAATACAGGATGCTCAGTTTAGTCTGAATTTCAAATCAGCAATGGATAATTTTTATTATAGTATAAGTATGTCTCGTGCAATATTTTATATGAACTATACTAAAAATATATTTATTACTTATATGAAATCCAAATTTACCTGGGTGTCTGATATTTTTGTTTGCTCAGTCTGTCAACTCTATGTACAACCCCACCAATTACATCAGGTTGAAGCAGAAATGGGTTTCAATGTTCTGGTCACTATGCCCCTCTCCAGTCTGTATCCAATTCTTTCAGTTCCTTGTGAGACTCAAATATAGTGTGAAAGTCCCTGGTCAAAGCGAAAGGCAATGAGCTCTTGGTTTAAAGTGGTTGCAAGGGGAATGGAAAGAAAGAAATAAGTAAGAAGTGCTTTGGATATAGAAGTGAGACAGTAAGGACTCAGGGTGATTCAAAATTTTCAATTCTTGGCATATAGGACAATGGCTATTAGGAAAGGCAGGAAAATCAGGAGTCAGGGCCAGTTTGAAATGCCAGCAAGACATCAAGTTGGAGACAATTAGCAGGCAACTTGTCCAACACTGTTCCCACTTCCAAGGTTTTGCCTTATTACAAATTATTGGGGATTTGAATGGAATTGCTTCAAAAACGGAATCATTCCTTTTTTTTTTAGTACTTGAAAGAACACAGACCACAAAAGTTGATTGGATGTATTCTCCTCTGCTTATCCTTCACGCCTTACTATTTACTATCTTTTTCTACATCAACTGAAATAAACAGGGGTTTGAAATAAAGGTGTCTCTAGGAAGTATCTGAGTTCCAACAACCAGAAATTTTCATTTCAAAAAACATTAAAAATATTCCTTGGGGCTCAGTAAGGACTGTATCTACCATTAAGAGAGGAGGATACATCATTAAATTAGGTCCCAGCTGGCCTATGTGTCTGGAATCAAAGGTTTACACAATAGAGTTGTGTAACTGCATGAATAGTCATACTAACTCATTCTGTGCAACTGTTTTTCACCCTTTTCCCTCCTCTAGAAAACTTGACAACAATGTTAATGTTTAATATAGCTAAGTGCTGTGGAAAAGAAATAATTTCATGTGTATACATACACATATATATACATAAAATAATTTTATGTATGTGTGTATGTGTGTGTGTATGTATATATATAAAACACCTCTCTAAAGGGCATTTTGGCAAAATTAATTAGCAGATTAAAAATAGTTATACTTTGGCTGAGTGCAGTGGCTCACGCCTATAGTCCTAGCACTCTGGGAGGCTGAGGCAGGAGGATCTCTTGAGCCCAGGAGTTTGAGGTTGCAGTGAGTTGTGATGATGTCACTGCACTCTGCTGAGGGCAGCAAGAGTGAGACTCTGTCTCAACAAAGAAAAAAAAAAGGAAACTAAAAATAGTTATACTCATCAACCTAGAAATTCCCGTTTAAAGAATTAAATTGAGAACATAATTAGAACATATACAAAGATATTTATGCACAGATGCTCATAGCAGCATTATTAAGGATAAATATTGGAAACATCCTAATGTTCATTAACAGATTAGTTAAATACATTTGCTTATTTCCATATAATGGAATATTATCCAGATGTTAACATTGTAGAGTAGTTAATGACTTAGGAAAATGCTCACAATAAATTATTCAATTAAAAAACCAGTTATAAAGTATTATTCCTACAGTATTTTTCTATTTTCTTGAAAATCATGCATGTATAAATATTCATATAAAAATTGGAAGGATATGAAACAAAATGTTAATATTGATTGTGTGGCAAGATTACATGTGATTCTCATTTTCTTTCATCCCCCCTTTATTTTCCAGTTTACTACAAATATTATGTATTACCTTTGAAATTCGAAAACATGCTATTTAATAAACAAGTATTTAACTAAAATTATAGAATAATACTGCATACCTTTAAATCTCAACTTTGGTGGTGGAGGGAAAACCCTATTAAACCTATTTGATTATTGACTTAAAAACCTGAAAGTAAACTAGAAAGAAAAAATTCAGTTCTTTAAATCTAGAAGCCCAATTAAAGTTTTTGCATTTGAGAAGGGGATCTAAGTTTGAGTTCATTTAATTTTGTCTAAAGATGACTTCCAGCTTTTAAGGATATATTTTAAAATTGTCTCTAAAATGCTGAAAATGGTTTTTTGGACATAAAAATTGCTCTTTAAATAACATTTGATGACTTGTGTATGAAAGAACTAGAAACATAGATTTAAAACTTAAAGCCAAAAATGTTTTGCAAAATACCTTTTAGTTTCTATTCTGACCATTTGAAAAATAACTTTAAAAAGTGAAACTAACCTAAGATGAAAGTCACCATAACTTGTAACTTAATGCAAGGTGTCTAAGGCACAATTTGACCACTTTATATAATTGACATTAACTGAGTAGATTCCACATAAGTCTATTTAGTGCCAAATCAAATGAAAATGCTTTTAAACCAAACTAGACGATTCCTAAAATAGAAAGTTTCTTGAGGTTATGGGGAACCACAACCATACAGCCACCCAAAAAGTGTTCTACAAGTAGGAATAGGCATCTATTTTGGGTGAAGTAGTTTGAATCCAATTCTTAGAGACAATGCTGGAGTTATTCCTTTGGGCATTTCTAGGGTGGTGCTAGGAAGAACCGACTTTGTGTGTGGTCTGCATTCCTGTAGTAATGACAAATGACTGTGAAGATCTCAGAAGACAAGGAGATAAGGCACCCAAATCTCATTTGGGTCAATGTTCTCTGGACAATGAACTCTTCAAGGGATAACACAAATGGAATTACTTGGATTTATTTTGTTAATTTTAGTGAGTGTCAGTGTGATATCATCCCCCTGAAGTCTTTTAGTGAGAACTGATTACTCATTTTAAACAACTGCTTGTCCAAGTAGGTTATTCTTAAACAACTTAGTGCATTGCTCACTGTTTACCATTGCCTTGTTTTACGTTTGCCCGTGATACTGCTGATTCGGTGTTTCTGAGCCAGTCTTCCCGTTGACAGCAGGGCTTATGCTTGAGCTGTTTCTGGAGGAGATGACTTGACACATGGCTTCAATCTCCTTTCTCTGGCAGCATGTGAAGCCAGCCAGTTGGCACATTCCAGGTCCATAGCAGAAATATAGGCTGCTATTCTTGCACTGAGCTTGGGTTCTGCTGTTATAGCAGAAATGAGCTTCTCATAATGCGTGAAATGTAATCTTGTAAGAGAGGAAAAGAAGTAAGGCAGGGGTGACCGAGGTGGGGAGTACATGGAGACATATGCAGATAATGAAATATAGAAAAATAATACAGAGCTCATACTGCCAGTCACTATATGGCCAGCTACTGCATAAGAACAAGTAGCTTTCACCATTTTCAGTTGTTCATGTTGCACTGTGTCTGTTAAAAATCTGGCATTGTTGCAATAGTTGATTCTCTCAGGCTTTAATAATTTTTTCCAAGATGGAGATGATCAAAAATACATTATTCCTTTTCCATGTTTCTTTGTATGGAAATGGAACTGAAATGAGTCAGAAATCTGGAGTTCTAATCTAGTTCCATTGTTTATTAGTTATATGATATTACACAATGAACTTATTCTCACTGGAGTTCAAATTTCTTATTTGTAAAATAAAACATATGGAATAAATGATTTCTAAGATCTGTATTGACTCTTAAATTTGAAATTCATCTTTTACAGTCGGGGCTGGTCCCACCTGGAAGAGTGGTTCCTGTCGGCCTTCCCAGTAACCTGAAAGACTGAATTGAAATGTTTGATCTTCCTTTAGGTTATTTTCCCGTCTTCCAACTCAATCTTTTCCTCAGGGTTTTAGTCCAAGTATATCTGATGTATATAAACATAGGCTGAGAAGAGAATACAATTTTCCATATGTTTAAAGAATTGTTGGCTGAAAAATTATGATAGGTAAATCATAGCTTAAACAGTTTCATTAAATAATTGAGTGATTTGCAAGACATTTTACCTCTTAGGAAGCAAATTTGATTTATTGAAAGAACATAATATATTTCCTACTTCTTCAAAGAACTTTGTAAATATTGACAGAGAGTGTGTTTGAGATATGAGAATTTTGAAAACATTAATTTCTATGCATGAGCATAGTGACATTATATAGTATGTTTATTAAGGTGACAAAATAGTAGGACAAATTGTTGAAATCCTTAAATCAAAGCTACCATTTCTTAGAATAAATAAAGTCAGAATTTGTAAAAGAAAGAAATTTAGTTGGTTTGGCATGATTTCTTTTTCTATTTAACAGATAGTTATTGAGTATCTACTATGTATCAGACACCGTTCTCAATGTTTAGAATACATCAGTGAAAAAACAGATAATGATTTCTGAGCTCATGGAGCTAACATTCTACTAATGTTATTGGCCCCTAATGTACATAAGTTATTTAAAAGATTTTGAAGTAAATTTTTTCAGGAGCAAAAATTAATTGCTAAAATGTAATTTTAATTATTCCAATTTATTACCTCTAAAAATGTGTTCTTTCTCCGAAAATGTGCTAACTTACTAAATAGTCTGTAAATGAGTTGTATTAAATAGTACAACTGGTAGCGGGATTCTCTTCTTGGTAGATTTTAGAGGATTTGTGTGTCACAAGATTATGTTTGCACAATCAGAAGGTAGAGCTATAAATATTTCCTTAAAATCATAGCATATCACAACAAAACAAAATTAAGAAAGCAAACACATAAGTAAAAAGAAATTTTTTAATGTGGAATTATTAATCTGATAATAGTTTTATTTTATCTAGATAAATAATTTAAACAGGGTTCAATTTGTCAATCCTTTGGATGGTATCAAACTATTAAGCACATTTCTTGTTATGCTTATTTTATTTGATTAGTTATGATAATTATGCCATGTAAATAGAACACATAATTATCTTGGTTTCACAATATCTTTTTAATATTTTATTAAAATGTTTTTTTCAGCTGATAACTGGTGATTCATTTTGCCAAATTTATGGATAGATGCTTTTTCTCTAAAATTCTGACACACATTCTCATTTATCAATATCTTTGCCAAGAGCTAAGCAGCTGTACATATTTGGAAATAAAAAGTAGAGTAACTTTCTTTTTAAAAATATTTTGGAAGTTGAAATTTCCTTAGCAAGCTCTCTGTGGTTCATATTGAAAATAAAATTCAATGGCTTTTTAAAAAAAACCTTCTTGCTTTGTTGGTACTTTGGCAGTGAGCTGTTTTTATGTATTCCATCCCTATTTTCTCTAGGGATTATATAAAAGCTAGGCTTTAATATTGTTCTCGGTACTAATTGCCTCAGACATTAATTTGTTGAGGGTAATTTGTTTGTGGATTGATGACCCAGAATTAGCCAGGATCTAGTACTGTCATGAAGTATTGTGGAAATACTTGTAAGAGTATTCCTGAGGGAGTATTTTTTATGCCTCAAAAAGATTTCATCATACAATGATAAAAAGGATGTCAGGATGGGGCATTATTTTTCCTGCTCTAAAATAAATTAAAAAATGAATCTAGCTTAATATATTTATTATCATAGCTTCTAAAATTTTTGTCTTAATGTTTTAATGTAGTTTTTGTAAGGAAAAAAATAATGTGAAATGCATGGCAGAATTATGCCCTTGCTTTTCTATTATAGTTATAAGGGGCAGTGAACATCCATTCATCTTTTCTCCTTTGCTACTAAATTGTGATAGAATCAATAAAGATTTCTTGGTTTAGGACTTTTGTGATTCATGATGTTTTTCCCCATTGCAGTCATAGAAAATTAAATGTGGCTAGTTCAATTCTATTTTTCTTTTTTAAATGTTGATCACACAATTGGAATGCACACTCTCACATTGCCATAAAGCCTCAGCAGATATTTGACCACATGGATCCTGTGAAGCTAGGAAGATCAATAAGGATCCTTTTTGAAAGATTTCTGTGATGATTTTTTCATTTTGAAAATTTTTACCAATTAGGGAAATATTTCTTAGAAATTCTCTCTGCTAATAAGCTCATTTTGCATTTGTACTCCACCAAATTTTATGGCCTCCAGTTAGTAATATGACTAAATGGAAACATAACAAACTGATCAATTACCAATCAATTTATTGTGTTTTTCTACTGAATGTTTAAATACGTAATTTGATCGAATGAATACTCTATTACTTTGGCTAGTTTGGTATCGTACTCACAAAACTAAAACTTTTCATTTTCCTCAATTGATATTTATCATAAAGGAGTCATAGTTTCTGGTTACAAAGTTGATATAATATTGAGACTATTCATGATTTGGATAATTCTGCCTAAAAAATATATACAGACGCAGTTGAAATTTCTTTTATATAACATAATAAATGTCAGATCAAAATATCTGGATAAGCCTTGATATTTGTGTCACATCTATGAACTCCAGGCCCAACCTGACCTTGAATGAACTAATCCTGGCTAAAGTTGCCTATTGGGGTCATAGGCAGATAACTGTGGGGGCTCAGACAACCATGTAGATAACCAATCTGGGCCTGCAATAGAAGAGCAGCCTTTGATAGATATAATTTTCCTTTTCTTTTTTGTCATTTTTTGGATGAAGTTTGTAGGCTTTTTGCTGTCTTGTAGTTGTCACATCTAGAATTGGAAATCTGCTATAAGAAAAAGACCTGGGAAATAGTTGAGTTATCACAGGAGTGGAATGTAGCAATGGCAGATGCAGCAGTGGCAAGGTTGATGGTGAGAGGAGAAAATCATGAGGAAAAAGTTATTCTGGGGAAGGAAAAAGGGGAGAGAACAGATTGGGAGGCAGGGGATGTGGAGAAAGGGTAGGCTTTGGGGTCAGCAGACCATGGAGTGGAAGTGTCAGAATTCTTCTAAAGATATGGCTTAGGAAAAGTTAGGAAGAGCAGTTCTGGCTTGAAAAGGAGCCAAGGACTTGTCTGGAAGCAGCATTTCAGAATAAACGGTTTTAAGGAGAACAGTGGTTTCAAACTCAAGCATGCAGCAAAATCACTTGGAGGGCATGTTGAAACACAAATAGCTGATTTTCACCACCAACTCTAGTGCTTTTAATGCAGTAGGTTCGGGGATGGGGGAGGGCCTGAGAATTTGCATTACTAACAAAATCTTAGGTAATCTCTTGCTGATTTGAGAATCAGTGATATGGAGATAATGTTCACATGAGAGGGCTTGGAGGGTTCAATGTTAATTTTGAGTGCAATAACCCTACAAATGCCTGAATTTGTCTGACCCTCACTTCCCTCATTGACAAAGAGGAGAAATAATACCCTGACTGTCTGAAGTGAGGATTAGTGATAATACATGTCAATTGCTGAAAGCAGTGCTTGGTTCATTTTGGGAATTCAATAAATGGTAGCTACGGTGAGATGAATGACACAAACAGATGATGCAAACGAGAAGACCCAATCATAATACTGGAATTTTAATCACCTCTGGGAATTCTGAGGTTTCAAAAAACAAAAGCAGAATCTAAAAAGAATAAAATGAATGCTTTTTTTTCCTGTGAAATTAGTACACCAGTACAGAAAAAGTATGTTTTACAGGTAGCGTAAAAGCTAATGGGCAAATATAAGATTTTAAATTGCAGCTGTTTTCTAGCAGTTACTAACTGCAGTTGTTTTATTATGAACTAATCTTTTATTAAGTCTAGCATGTATGGTTCTAATCTTGATTGCTACATAAGATTCTATTCCAAAATATAAGCACGAAAAGATAATTGCTTTCAATCCAAACACGTTTTCCTCTTTTTTTTTTTAAATAAACTATTTATAAAGAATGCTTTCTCTTGCCCTTGCACTCCTCCAAGCCCTAAATTTCACTTTCAGATTATGAGCTTGCTACAACAACTCGGTTCAAAGAGATTCTTTTCATTGTTCTGAATGACAACTGAGATGATTAGAAGTTTTGATGATTAAACATGCACTCTTCAGCAACGGTGCTTACCAAATTAGTCTATTTTACTTTAAAAAGTGTTTTCAAGGCCAGAGTTTTTAACTGAGTAACATTATCTGAAATTATAGACCATACTCGTATAAAGTTTCAGATGTTTTCTGATTTTGTTATATATGGGAAGAAGAGTAAACATGAACATCTGAAAGATGTTGGGTTTTGAATGAGAGATTATAACTAGCAGCACGAAACTAAAATTTAGTCTTGACATGTTCTGATTTCTTCTATAGGTATCAAGTTTGTAAGTCCTGGCTCATCTTGGATGTTTTAAGGATAGAGCAGCATGAGAAATAAGCTATAATATCTATAGGCATACTTTGTCCATTTATTAATTTATTCAATAAACATTTATTGAATGCTTTCTGTGATCACCTTCATGCACCATAGGTTTATATGTATTGAATGTATAAAGACATTAACTACATTTTAAAATATATTCTTTTATTTATTTCTTCCACAATCATTTATAGACAATTTACCTTTACTAAGCATTTTTTCTGGATTCTGGGTTACAAAGGTAAATAAGGCATAATCCTTACTTTTAAGGAGTTGATAATGTAATAGAGAGAGAAATCTATAGACATTAATTAATTACTTAAATATTTAATGAGACTCCCTCAAGAATCAGACAGTGAGCCTCAGATGGGAGGATATAGCAGCATCCAATCAGACAAGGGTCTTACTCTCATGAGACCCTCATATTCTAGGGGAGAAGACAGTGATCAAGTAAACAAATTAACATGTAGTATTGGGCATATTTAGAAAAACGGGGTGATGTGATTTAGAGTAGTGAGAGGAGGGGATACTTTATATAAGACTGATGAGGAACAATTTTGGAGGTGACGTTTGAGCAGAGACCTGAAGAATTATGATGAGAATGCCATGTGGGAACTGAAGTTACAGAGATCAAGAAGGGGTAGGCTTTGACATGGGAACGGAATCAGAGGGTTTGAAGAGCAGAATGATCCCAGTGTTGGAGAAAGATGAGGAGGTGGGGTGGGAGGGTGATCTGAGATTTTGCAGGTGGAGCCAAATCCAACAGGGTCCTGCAGGCCACGGAGGGACTTTAGATTTGTGTCATAAATCCACAGGAACGTATTAGAGAGCTTAAAACTGATTAGTGATCTAGTGTGACAACATTTCAAAAAGATCCCTCTAGAAGCTGCATGGAATATGGGTTGGAAAGGAGGCAGGGTGGAAGAAGGGAGATAAGTTAAGGGAGCATTATCATCAATAAGACCAGAAATGATGCTGGTGTGGATTGAAATGAGTGGTGGCAAAGGAGATGAAGAAAAATGGGTGAATTTAAGATGTATTTTAGAAGTAGGACCTAATACTTTGGAATAATAATTAAAAAAAAAAAAAAGAAGTAGGACCAACAGGGTTTGGTGATGGATAGAATGTAAATTGTTGCGTGCAATAACGTGTTAGACGGGTTATGCTAGACGGTCCAAATGAAAAAGTGGTGAATCCTCCTTAGGGTGCATGGAATGCCAGGAAAGCCTTGACAAGGGGTGGTGATGCTTGAGGTGAGTCTGTAGGATGAGCCTGTGTTCACGGGCTGTCGGGGATGTACAAAGCAGAGGAAGGGGAATTTGGACAGATGCACTAGCATGAGTGAAGGCATAGAGGGGACGGTGGGGCAAGAGCCAGAGCAGGAGAGGTGAATCAGGGCACCGCAGGGCATGGTGAGAACTTTAGGTGTTACCTGGTAGTATATGGAGAGGTTCATTACCTGGAAGAGGAGGTAACGCAGCATAATTATCGTGTGGAGAAAGAGCAGTACATTTTCCTACTGGTAAGAAATCTACCAAGTTCATAATTTAGTTGTACCTTAATCAGTTTTGAATACCATTAGTTTAAATATAATATTCTTTAATTTTTATAATATGCAAATTTTAAGTTCTTTAAATTGTTAATGTTCCCTAAGCCTATTGTTCTTTCTTAATGAATAACATTTACTTTAGCAAGAAGTTAACTGTATTATTTGTGGCAAAGAATATAATACAAAAAGGACATAGATCATTTATATATAATTAAGATATCTTTCTTTCACATGTTATTCTCAAATTTCATTCTACCAAGCCAGATGCTAGTTAAAAATGAATTATGATTAACTCATAATTTATTTCACCTTCTTCTTCTGTAATCTGTGGGTATGATAATGATAATTAAAATGACCACACTAGTCTGGAATCTTCAAACAACTAATCTCTGACTTTTTAAGGGTTTCTTTTTTTTTATTTGCGAGAGGTGTTTTGTTAATTTTTTTTTTTAATGTAAAAGGTAAATTTAAGTCTGTTTTGATAGTGTGAAAGTTTCTCAATGGAGAATTTTGAGAGCAATGTGTAAATAAAAATGGGATTATAACATAAATTGCCTTGGGACTATAATGAGATAAAGTGTTTATACCACAAAAGCTACAATCATATTCATTTTAGCATGACCAGCATGTCAAGCACTTTCGAGGCAATGAGTGCATTCCAGAAGATTGTACTTTTTCCGCACTTTAAATAGCAGGAAGATGACTGAAACAATTTACTGTGGCATCAAAAGCATTGTGACGGGCGTTGCCCTCACAATTCTGAGGCAGAATTTAGCTTTGGCAAAGAGTGGGTATTTTAATGAGTACTAGCTTACATTTTTCTTGGCATTAGTTTTGTATAGGCCCATATTTCTCCCCCTTTGGAAAAAGATACAAAAATGCAAAGAATGACTATAATGGTTAACCAAAATGAGTGTCTATTGCTGCTAGGTATTTTAAAGAACACCAGGTAGCATTTTGTGAAAGATTTAGTGACTTGTTGTTACCCTGTGGTTGTTCTTAAAGTGAGACAAACAATTTTAAAAATGTCAATAAATTTTCTCGGGGCTTTTCTATGTGCAACAAGGTAAGATTCAGGAGAATCTTATACCAGCAAAAGTTAATGGAAGAAATCAGCAATTTGACTTGCTGGTGTCCTGACATTCTGCCTCTGAGCACTAGAAGAGCTGCTGTTGTTAACATGGCAAATAATTGAGTTTCCTAAAATGATTCCCAGGACAGCCTAGTAGACTCTACAATTCTACTTGAGATTATTTTTATATGATACATATAGAAGTACATTAAAGAAACAAGCTGATTTCCACAAGTTAAATCCAAGAAAAGTTTTGATAATAAATTTTAGAAAGAAATTGATATAGACAAACTTTGAATTTTACTCTTATGAGAAAATGGAAGAGCATTATCCTACTTTTTCAGAGAAGCGAATGTCTCTCAACACATGCCATATGGGGGTGAGGGACAAAATTCTTTATGAGATTATGGAATTAATCTCATAAATCTAACATTTTAGGGAATTTTTATTGCCTTTTTATAAAGTACCCTCCTTCCACAGTCTCCCTATGTTCAGCCCTATTGTATGCTGACATTTGGTATCACTTTTCAAATTAGCTTAAGATGTAATTTTAAAAACATGGCTTTCTTAATAATTCATTGGAGAGGTTTTTGGGAGCCCAAGTAACACAGGGAAGTAATCCTAAAATAGAATTAAGAATATGTCTTGTATATGTTTTATTTGCAAGTTTTGTATCATGTGGTTTAAAGATATAAATTAGATGTCAATGGTGAGAAGAAAAACTTTTGCAGGACTAAAATGATGATATTTTAGTCCATATTGAGTCCATATAATTTAGAGGATATAAGTATAACTTGAATTGTAAACATGCACATTTTATCAGGGGTGAAATGAGGTGCATGATGCAGCATTATTATGTTGCAGCACCTCCCTCATATAGGATAAACAAGCAAACGGATAAATCAAATAAGCAAATATTTTATTGGGAAACCTCTATGTGTGCCTACACTGTATTAGGAGCAATTGAGAAGAAATTACTATTGAGATGTAGTTTCCTCTCTTAATGAGCTTTTGAGGTACGAGGATCATGTTATTTTCTTACGTGGGATCTGAAAGATTCAATAGATTTTGACTAACAGAATAAATTTCAGATGGATAAGCAGAGATGGAAATGTCTGTGGCCTATTAGAAAAGAATGAGCTGATTAGTTTGGTTAAGAAAAGTTTCTGTAGATAGTACCAAGTGAGGCTGGGGCCAGCTGGGTTTCCTGTTGAAGGCCTTGAGTAGGGGACAGATGGGTCCTTAACTCTGTAGTCAACAGGGCCATTAATTTTTGAGTAGTGAATGACCAAAGTTTTTTAGACAGAAAAAATTTTCAGTAGTGCCCAAGAAAAGTTTGGTTAAGAGAAATGTTGAGGGCATTAAGAACATGTCAGAAGTTTCTACAATAATCTTGGTGAGAGATAACAAGGATCTGGTAGTGGCAGGAGAATGGAAAATTAGGTACTGATCCACGCAATCCTGGCACATTTGACTATGGGACATTGGAGATCATGGAGGCTTTAATCTCTTTTCCTTTTATGTAAAGAATTTGTTTTTTACTTTGTTAAACATACTTCTATAAAAATTTAATGCCCAAGTGGAAATAAACTTGTGAAATAAACTAGAACCTCCTATTTGTGCATAAAACTCAAAAAGGAAAATAGAAAAAGGATGCTATCAGTTATCAATTTAACTTGTTCCTTCATGAGTATTCAGTAAAAAACAATAAAAATACCAGTAATGTGGGCAATCTTATGAATGCATTTTCATACTATTATGCCTATTGGTTTATATGCAAGTTATTAAGGTAATTCTGACAATTTGTTTTCTTAATAATTTCTCAAGAATTGTGATATTTTTCCTGAATGAGAAAATTTTGATCCATATGCTTTTAATAAAAATTTCAAGTGTAGATGGAGGTGACTACATTTCTCAGTCTGTGTTGAACACTTGGAGAATTATCAAGAAGAGTAAATAAAATAAGGCCCTGAGTTTTTATCACAGAAGCTCTGCCATCGAAGTAAGAAAATATCACTGATGAGGAAGTTCAGTTTTTCTTAACCTTTGTGAGATGGTTAACCAGTAAGATGTAAATGCCATCCCTACTAAAGCCAAGTACACATTGTATTTCCCCATAATTTCTTCTCTGAACTTTGTTTATATCTTTTGGCTCATATGTGTATTAGTATTAGCTGTCTGGAATGGCAAACCTTAATTATTAGCAAATAACATTTCTCAAATTACACCTTGACATTTTTTTCTGAAGTATTTACCCTCAATCTATTTCATAATAAAAGCTTGGCAAAGCATCGCGAACAGTTGTGAAGCTTTTGATAAGTGTGTAATAGAAAGATAAGACCTGTTTTTCTAATAATTTTCAGGTCTCGCATAGAAAATAAACAGAGCGTGAATTAAAATAATTAAAATAATATTAATTTAGCTTAATTATTTTATTTAATTACTGAAAGTCCACGGATCAGTTGAGTGAATATACACAATATGATTATAATGGTAGATCTTTAGCACGACATTGGCTATGGGGCACATTTTCTATTGCGTCAGTTTGATCTCACTTTATCTTTGAAAACCTCTCAGAGCAGGTGCATGTTAACAAGATATCAGCCCACATGTCCTTTCACTTCTATTCTCTGTGTTTTGGCCTCCCTGTCCCTGCCTAAATTAGGGGCAGAATTTACCTTTAGATCTAGGATAGTTTCATGATATATTCAATACCTGTGCAACCAGGACTTCTTATATCACCTGATTTTGAGCTGCCTTTCTACATCTACAGGATCTAACAGCCACTGCCTTTCTCAGTTCATTTCCCTGAGCTTGCTACTTTATGTACTTGGTGACAGCTGAAAGACTATTTATGTTTATGTGGACTCTCATTCTTCTTGACAAGCTCGGTTTGTTGGCTCATATGTCCTGGTTGTGACTGCAGAACATTGTTGACTGACAGTGCCATTCCTACATTTTCTGTTTTTGCTAAATCAGTAAAAATAATAGCAAATTTCCTAAACTCCAAGGTATTATTGATTTTAAAACTATCATCAATTTGGAATCTTTGTATTAAATATGTGTAATAATTTTATTATAAGCCTACACTAATATACATTTATCCATTTTTTTAAAAAGTCACTATGGCTAATTCCGTAATCATAGTCTGTGTCTAAATCTTCTTTTATAATTCATACCATTAATCTGAGGATTAATACATTGTTTGGAAGATTACCAGAATATTCTCTCAGCTTAATATACGAAGCATTGATTTGTGGCAGACTAATACTTTGAGACATCATATAAAATGTAAGCTTCTTTTGCAACAACCTTTTCACAAGTCAGAATGGAGACATGAAGTTTCCATTTGGTGGGAGAGTCATCAGGAACCTAAATCTGTCAGATTCTTGTCTTTTGAGATTAAAAACCTAGTACATTGGGTGATGGAGAAAATTTCAAAGTACCATTAAAATGAGACAATTTGATAAATTGGCCTGATTCCCTGTCTAGTGTGGTCAACCAGTCCAGTTTGTCTAGGACTGAAGGTTTCCCAGGACCTGGAATTTCAGTGCTAACATTGAGAAAGTGTAATTGAGGAGTCGGGGGAGTGTCACTTAGTTTTTTTCTCTTTGTCTTTTCTGTAGCCCAGAAATGAGGGGTAAAGGCTTAATTAGTTTTCAAGTTAAATATTTTTTGTGAGATTTATATCTTGTTTACAAATTATATCTCAAGTTAAACTGCTTTATTGAAACATTTGTAAAATACTTTGTAGTACTCTCTAACATATATTAACACATTTATAATTTTTATAATACAGTCATATGTTGCTTAATGATGGAGACATGTTCTGAGAAATGCATCATTAGGCAATGTTGTCATTGTGTGAACATCACAGAGAGTATTTAACACCACACCTAAATGGCATAGCTTACTACACATCTAGGCTATATATCAATAGCCTATTGTTCCTAGTCTACAAGCCTGTACAGCATTTTACTGTACTAAATATTATAGGCACCTGTAGAGGGAAGCTTCATTTTAATCTAATGGGACCACTGTTGTATATGCATCGCATGACTGTATTTCAGTATTATCTCTAACATATGGATAAAAGAAAAAAATTCCATAACATATCAAGAAACTTCAAAATTTAGTTCTAAAATCAGAACTCATTTCTTCCTTCTTACCTGTCTCCTTCCTCCCTCCCTCCCTCCCTCCCTCCCTCCCTTCCTCCCTTCCTTCCTTCCAAAAGTACTTAAACAGAAAAGGCACAGTGGGCAGGGGTTACACTGGGAGGAGGATGCTGACATGTTATGTGTGTGTTTGATTAGAGTGAGCTCTTAGTTCTGGAATAATTAAGATCTGGCTGTGGTCTTGGGAAAATACTTACAATTTGTGGATCTCAGTTTCTTCATTTGTAAGACTGAGTTTTGTGATCACTAAAATCAGGAAAATGAACTTCTGAAACTCCATGAAATTCTGTAACAAAAAACATTCTTCTAAAAATCATTGAATAACAAAATTTTTCTAGTAGAATCAATAATATCAATTTTTGGGGAACTTAACTGCAGGGACAATGGAAGATATTACAGGTTGATTCACTTATCCATTCAAACTCTCTGTCCCTTGTCTTTCTCTAGTATGGGGGCTGGAAAAATAAATAAATAATAAATAAAAGAGAAATAAAACTTGTTTTCCATGACATTTTGAGCTGGATGATTCTTAAGGAAAAAAAAAAAGACAAAAGAGCAGAAATCTATTGAAAAATACAAAGAAGAAAAAAAAATTTTAGCAAAAAAAAAATTAAATTTAAAAAAAAGACAAAAAGAATGGAAAGACAAGCACCACATGTACTCATCATCAATTGGTATTAACTGATCAACACATAAGTGCACATATAAGAATAACATCTATTGGACGTTGGGCGGGGGGAGGAGGGAGGAGAGGAGGGGTATATGCATGCACA
>CAUYSK010008402.1:0-46181 GCA_963575035.1 Avahi laniger
TTTTTTCTATATATTTTTAGTTGTCCAATTAATTTCTTTCTACTTTTAGTAGAGACGGAGTCTCGCTCTTGCTCAGGCTGATTCTGAACTCCTAAGCTCAAACAATCTGCCCGCCTCGGCCTCCCAGAGAGCTAGGATTACAGGCGTGAGCCACCGTGCCCAGCCTGTAATATATTTTGACACCAGGTAGTGAGATGCCTCCAGCTTTATACTTTTCCTAAGTATTGCTTTATCTATTCAGAGTCTTACGTGATTCCACATAAATTTTAAGATTGTTTTCTCTATTTCTGTGAGTAATGTCTCTGGTATTTTGATGGGGATTGCAATAAATCTGTAAATTGTTTTAGGTTGTATTGTTATTCTGACAATGTTAATTTTTCCATTCTATGAACATGAGATATCTTTTCATTTCTTGATGTCCTCTTCAATTTTTTTATCAATGTTTTATGATTTTCTTTGTAGAGATCATTTACTTCTTGAGTTAAATTTATTTCTATAGATTTTTTTGTAGTTATGATAAATAGGATTGCTTTCTTGATTTCTTTTTCAGATTGTTTGCTGTTGGCATAGAAATATTACTGACTTTTGTATGTTGACTTTATATCTTGAAATTTTACTGAATTCTTTTATCAGTTCTAACAATTTTTTGGGAGAGATTTTAGGTTTTTCTAAGTATAAAATCATGTCATCTGAAAACAACGATAATTTCACTTCTTTCTTTTCAATTTAGATGCCCTTTCTTTCTTTCTTTTGTCTAATTGCTCTGCCTAGGACTTCTAGTACTATATCTAATGAAAGTGATGAAAGTGGTCATCTTTGTCTTATTCCAGATCTCAGAGGAAAAGCATTCAATTTTTTTCTACTCAGTATGACATTAGCTATGGATTTACCACATATAGCCTTAATCTTGTTCAGGTATCTTCCTCCAGTTCGTTGAAGAGTTTTTATCATGAAGGGATGTTGAATTTTATCAAATGCTCTTTTGAGCTTCTATTGAAATGATTGTATGGTCTTTGCCCTTATTTCTGTTAATTTGATGTATCATGTTTATTCATTTCCATATGTTGAATGATACTTACATCCCTCGGATAAATCCCACTTGATCGCAGTGAATGAATTTTTTAATGTGTTGCTGAACTCAGTCTGCTAGTATTTTGTTGAGGATCTTTGCCTCTATGTTCTTCAGGGGTATTGGCCTGTAGTTTTCTTTTTTTGTTGTATCTTTGTCTGGTTTTGATATCAGGGTAATATTGCCTTGTTCAATTTTTTTGAAGAGTTTGGATAGAATTGGTATTAGTTCTTCTTTAAATGTTGGGTAGAATTCAGCAGGTAAATACCATCACGTACTAGGCTTTTCTTTGACAGGAGACTTTAATACTGCTTCAACCTCATTACTCATTATTGTTCTTTTCAGGTTTTCTGTTTCTTCATGGTTCAATTTTGGAAGGATGTATGTTTCCAGAAATTTATCCATTTCTTCTAGGTTTTATAATTTTTAGCATATAGTCATTCATAAAGTTCTGTAATGATCTTCTGTAGTCCTGTGTTATCAGTTGTAATGTCTCCTTTTTCACTTCTAATTTTATTTATTTGTTTTTTTTTCTCTTTTTTATCAGTCTAGCAAAAGTTTTATAGATTTTATTTATCTTCAAAAACAACTTTTTGCTTTGTTGATATTTTTATTTTTGTCTCAATATTATTTATGTGATGATTTTTATTATTTCTTTCCTTCTCTTTTATCCACTGTAAGCATTGCTATTCCTGCTATTTTTGGTTTCCGTTTGCATGGCATATCTGTTTCCATCCCTTAACTTTATGTGTCTTTACGTGTCTTTATAGGTGAATTAAGTTTCTTGTAGGCAATGTATACTTTGGTATCTTCTTTTTATCCATTCAGCCATTTTATGACTTTTGATTGGGGAATTTGGTCCATTTGCATCCAATGTTATTATTAATAGATAAAAACTTACCCTTTTGTTACTTGTTTCCTGGTTTATCATAACTTCCTCTTTTCTTCCTTTTTACTGTCTTCCTTTGTGCTTAAGTGATTTTCCCTGGTAGTATGTCTGGTATTATGTTTTAATTCTTTGTTTGATTTTTAGCGTATCTGCTATAGTTTGTGCTTTGCGTTTACCATGAAGCTTGCAAAAAACATGGTTATACCATATTATTTTAAATTAATGACAACTTTCATCACAAAAGGAAAAAACGAAACAAACAAGGAAAGAGAAAACTAAAACAAACAAACAAAAAACACTACATTTTAATTCTATCCCCTCCCACATTTTGACTCATTTATAGTAGAGGTCACATATCTTTGTCTCTCCAGGGTTTGTCTCTGGTGCCTTATGTACTCCATTTGCTGAGGTCATATTTCCCTGACTGTTCTTGATGCTTTTGGATATTCATCAATGTCTGGGCATTGAAGAGTTAGGTATGTATAGTAGTCTTCACAGTTTGACATTGTTTGTACCCACCTCCTTCAGAGGACCTTCCAAGAGTTCAAAGGGGACTGACTGTTGAGTTCCCTAGCCCTGTGGCCACTGCACCTGTTTCAGTACTAGAGGATGCTCTAAGCCTAGTTACACTGTAACTCTCTTGCAGACTCTTAGATACCCACCTCTAATGAGCTTGGGAAGATCAGGTAGAATTCTCTGGGTTCCAAGGCGAAGTCCTCTGCTTATTTCCCTTTCTTTTACTCAAGTAGAATGACAGAGTTGGGGGAGGGATGATGTGGGCACTCCTGTGACCACCACAGCTGGCATTGATCTGGGTGACACTTGAAGCTCACAGCTGCACATCTACTGCTTCACTCACTCAGCAAATGCCTGACTGCTGCTGATGTTTGTTCAAGGCCCAATGCCACTTTAGTCATCTGTTAGTGAAACTGGCCAGGACTCTGGTCTGTTCTTCCTGGGGTGGCAGATTCCATTCTGGCTTCAGGTCAGTCTAGAAGCATTGCCCAGGAGCAATGGCCTGGATTCAGGGACTTCAGTGTTCTGGTCAATGCTGTGTTTTACTGTGTTGGGCCTGGTACTAGGTTTCAAGAGTAAATCCCTTGTACTTTTCCTTCTCCTTCCCCCAAGTGGAGAAGGAAAAGTACTTCACTGAACTGCCTGAAGCTGACACAGCCATTCCATGGTCACCACAGCTGGTGTCACATTGGGTTGCACTCGAAGCCCATAGCCTCCCAGACCAATACAGAAACAGGGCTCACCCATGGGCCGCCTCCACTACTGCTTGGCTGCCACTGAAATTTATTCAGGGTTAGAGGCCACTTTAGTTAGCTAGTGATGAAGTGGGCAGAGACTTGTCTCCTCTTTCTGGGGCAGCAGATTTCTCTCTAGCCTCAGGTGTATCCGAATGCTCACTGTCCTGGAACCAAAGGCATGGAATTCTGCCCTGTGCTGTGTTCCATGGTGGCAGGACTGGCACTAAGTTCCAATGCAAAGTCTCACATTCACTTCTCTCTCCCTCTCCCAAGCACACAAATTCTCTCTTCTCACTACACTGCCTGGGTTGAGGGGAAGAGTAGTGTACATAATATGAGACTGTTCATCATACCTTCTTCAAAGTCTTTTCTTGTTATTGTGCTAAATCAAACACTGTGATATCTCACCTGAATTTTCAATTCTTGTGAAGGCGCTTTCTTGCATGGATAGTTGTTCAATTTGATGTTCCTCCAGGGAAACAATTGCTTGAGGATTCTATTTGGCCATCTTGCATTGCTGAATCTCTATTTACACATCTATGTTTGACTACAATGGAAGAATAAAATAACCACCTATTTTACTGTTTGTTTTTAATCGTTGTTGTGGTTGTTTTAATTGTTTACTATTTGTCAGGTATTTTGCTAAGCATTAAATATACATTAACTCCTGCAATTTTCAAAATACTCTTATTAAACAGGTTAACCTATTGTTTCCATAGAACCAATAATATCATTGAGACTTAAGCAGCTCATTTAACTCCACACAGTTTCTAAGTGGCAAAGTTGAGATTTGAGTGGATCTAATTCAGAACCTGGGCCCTAGTTTTTAGTGTTGCTAAGAAATTCTCCTATTGTTTCTTTACAAAATGTCACATAACTTACTTTATTCTTATGTCTATAACCTTGCCCAAGAATTCAATATTTTATAATGCATTTGTTCATTTCTAATATATAACCTTTTTTTCTATATACTTTTGAAGGATATGATGTAGGAATACCATCTAGAAACCACAAATAATTTGGTATACTAATAATGTACTTAATGTACTTGTGCTCCCTTTCTAAATTTCTTAAATTTCTAAATATATATATATTTAGAACAAGGTTCTATTATGTAAAGTTATTTAGCAGTGATCAGGCCCATCATTGCAGAGTGATTAAAAAAAAACTTTCCTGAAATTAGACTGGCATCATCCTTATTCTACCATTTACGAACCATATGCCACTGGGAGAGTTAATTATCTGTTCTTTGCCTCTGATTTTGTATTTATAAGATGAGCAAACCATTAACACTTCATGGAATTGCAGTGATGATTAATGTATTTACCATATTTATGATGGTGACTAGTAAAATGGTGATTAGTATTACAATGAAAGTAATGATAGGTAATAAAATATGTAAGTTGTTCATGTACTTTCCACTGGTCCCTATTTCTGTCTATGTCTTTCTTTAATTTATTTCCTCTTCTCTGTAAATTTTAGTGACTTTTGCTTTTCTGGAAAGATATTATTTCACATTTTTGTATCATTAAATATACAAGTTTCCCTGATTTAAAAAAAAAAAGCTTGGTAATTTACAGCAGTTTTATATTATTTCTGTTCCTTTGGCCAAGTACACAAAATATAAACTCAGTTACTTTCTAATCAATCACTCCAAGTATGTGGGTTTGGCATTGCATACTGGTTGGTTAATAGCTCTAATGATGTTCTCAGCAATAGGATGGCTTTTTTAGCACAAGTTTCAGTCTTCACTAATATTCCTGTGCAACATTCTCTTTTATCATTTTGTCATTTTCCTGATGGATTTCCATACGCTGAGGTATTTGTAAAATCTATTAACTGTCAATTTTAGGATTACATTTCATTATAAAAGGTAAGCTTTCTAAATGTTTCATTTCAAGCTTACAAATGATCACTTCTTTCTTTTTTATGAGAATCATTTCCTTCTCATTATAAAACAGCTTATAAAATCCAAATTCATCCTAAATTTCTTCTTCCACGATGGTAGGCAAAGAGAAATGTCTCTTGGGTATTTTCAAGTAACTCTATTCTCCATATTCATTTATTATTCCAGTGAATTAGTAAAGCATAAAATCAAGTTTTGAAACTTAAAGAAAAAGCCTTTAAAAATTCTTAGATTCAGAGGATACATCTCTAGAAAATTTCTATTAATATATTTCTTTCCTATGTAGTCTTATTATAAACATTTAAGATATTTATAAATAAACTTTGAAAGCAATTAAATTTAGATAAAGGAGAATGTAAAAAATGATTTGATTCATATCCATTTTCAATAAAGTATTTTTGAGTAGTTTCTGATCAAATATATTCACATGAATTAACTTATCGTATGTTCCATTAAAATTCAGTGTTTCAAAGGAACATTTGTTTTCTCTACCAAGTCTAATAAAATAAAACTGCACTCAGCCTAAAACTGACTACTGAAAAGAAAAGAGCAAAGCAAATATATTCTGGGCACTCCTGAAAGATTACTTCCTGAGATTTGTTAAGATGGACAAATGAACTGAAACAAGTAGTAAAAGCACTCTTGTCACTAATTTTTCCAAATATATATTATTTTTCTTGAGTCTTCTAACCATCCCTTAGTTTGCTTACGCATTGACAGACAACTCATTTATTTCAGAGAATACACGTTCTATCAAATAACATCTTAGTTCCTTTCGGCTGCTATAACAGAAAAGCTTTGACTGAGTGGTTTATAAACAACAGAAATTTATTTTACACAGATCTGGAGGCTGGAAAGTCTAAGATCAAGGCGACAGCAAATTCAATGTCTGATGAGGGCCTGCTTCTTCATAAGAGGCCTTCTCACTATAACTTCAATGATGGAATGGGCCAGGGAGCTCTATGGGGTATCTTTTACAAGGGCACTAATCCCATTAATGAGGATAAGGTCTCCACCCTTGTAATCCTCTCACATTCTAAATACCATACCTTCTGGTACTGTTACTCTGAGTTGGGATTTCAACATAAGAATTTGGAGAGTGTGAGGGGTACAAATATTTAGACAACAGCAAACAGGAAATACCTATTGGTCTAAATTCCAAATTGCCAGTAGAGTGATCTTTCTGCAGAAGGGGATAAATGCAACATTTTCCATATTCTAGGGAGTGATAGCAGTGAGAAAATAAGGACCTCAGTCCAACCAGCAACTGCAAGGAATTGCAATCTTTCAACAGTCTGAGTGAGCAGAAAATGAATTCTATTCTATAGTTTTCCTGCCAACACCTTGATGAATATGATGAAACTGTACCAGATTTTTTACCTAAAGGACTGTAAGGTAATAAATTTACCAGTAAGTTTATGGTAATTTGTTACAGCAGCAATAGAAAGATATTACACAATATATCATCAAAATTTGCTCTATTAATAGGAAATTGTTTATTCATTTTATTCTTTAAACTCCTTTAAGATCATCATATTACTATATGTACATAAACTTAACTGTTTTTATATAGTCTATATATAAATGTATGTAAACTTACATACTTTTTTTACATACATTATTTTTTATCTAAAACCCTTTATAAAAGAGGCTGAACATCTCTAGAAACCTTGCATGCCTATGTCCCAGTGCTTCCTCATTTATGATCCATTGACCACTTGCATCAGAGTTGCATAGAGTTTTTATTAAAAAGAAAGATTCCAGGCCTATAGAATCAAAATTTTGGAGACCTACAGATTCAAAGGAGGATGGAATCTGCATTTTAATTCATATGCATAATAAAGTTTAAGAATCATTGCTCTAATCATATCAAACTACTCGCCCATCCCTAAATGTGCCATGATGCTTCATGCCCCATGTCCTTGCAAGTATGCTTTAAACTGACTGGAATTTATTTCTTCATTTGCCTATGTGGAGCTCTCTCATTTAACTTTCATACATGAATCCTTTCATGCATGATCTTCCCAAATGAACTTATATCACTCATCTTTCTACATTATGACAACCTGGTGAGCATTTCTCCTTGACTCTAAGCTTCAAAAGTACAGCATCTGTACCATGTTTACACTCTCAAATTCTGACACCATGACCATACATATTAGGTGCTAAATACACTTTTGGTAAACAAATGAGTTAAATAGATTTCTTCTGCATTCTCTCTTTAACTTTCCCTAGTTATATAGAACCTATAACCCTTCATTACTTTTACTTATTATAACATATCCACCCCATTGGATTTATAGGTCTACTTCTTGACATCAAGCTTTTTCAATATATTTATTATATCTTGCTCATCTTCATTTCTGGAAACACAAACAATTTCTATGTAATCAATAAATGTAGGTTAATGAATAAATGATCCAATTAAAATTATAGGGCATAGATGTATAAATGACAAATGTATAAATCAGAAAACTAATGTATTATAAATATCAAAACAAAATATAAATGTAAAAAGATTATAGTATATTCTCCCTGGAACACACATGCACACATATAGGAAAGAACTGTTAGAAGCACAAATTATATTTGAAGGTGCTTAGTGAATATGAGGTTAGATCAAAAGATGTTCTATGAATTATTATAGGAACTGGCACTGTGAAATATGTGTACCTGAAGCATGCAGTTCCCCTACAGAGGTATACCTAACAAAAGATCTGGAATGTTGTGTCTACTATTTGAAGAACACTCTAACCTGGATAGTGCTGATGATACATTCTCAATTTTATGATTCAAAATTTAACATTTTTATCCTCTTCATTGACATTCTCTCCCGATATATTCTTCAGATAAATATTATAAAATTGTGTGATGACTTTGATTACTTTAAAATAGTTTTTAGACCAGGCTCATGCCTATAATCCTAACACTTTGGGAGGCTGAGGCAGAAGGATCACTTGAGAGCCCAGGAGTTTGAGACCAGCCTGGGCAATAGGGAGACCCCCCATCTCTACAAAAAATAATAAAAAGAATTTAGCTGGGCATCGTGGTAAGCACCTGTAGTCCCAGCTACTTGGGAGACTGAGGCAGGATTGTTTGAGTCCAGGAGTTTGAGATTGCAGTGAGCTATGCACTCTAGCCTGGTCAATAGAGCTAGACTGTGTCACAAAAATAAATAAATAGATATAATTTTTTAGTTCCCGTGCTGTATACAAGCAATTTTAAGAATTTCTGAAACTTCTCATTTCTCATACTAGAAAAATGTCAGGATGAGTTGTTATCACAGGTAGCTCCTCTCATTCATGAATTGTCAATTTGGGGTTTTTTTTTTATTTCTAGAGGATAACCCTTACCTCAAAGTTCTAAAGTGATCTCAGAATCTCCCCATATAATCATGGAGGCATTTTGGGGTCTCTGTTGTTTTGGAGATATCATATAATCATTCAAGACTGAGGTCTCTGGATTTTATTATTTTATCTCGATGGCAGTGGATAGTTATGTCTGGATCTTAAACAAATAAATAGTAGCTTCAAATGAACCTTTTAAATATATAGATCACTGTGGCAGAGTGGCTAAGGAAGGGGTAAGCCTTGAAGCAAGAGAACAATTTAGGTAGAAGATGACTGTGGCCTGAAGCAGAGTGTAGATGTGAAGGAATGAATATTAGCTAGAGGTAACAAAGAAACGGAATCACCTCTTGAATTTACTTTTTGGGAAGTGATCAGTAAAGGCAAGAGTAAAAATCAATGTTAGTGCCCAGATTGCTTTCTTGAGTAACTTCGTGGATGTTGGTATTGTTTGCTGAGGTAGAGGACACAAGTAAAACAGAATTCTTGAAAAAGGGAGGGGAAGGCCTTGGGATCATTTGTACATATGAATTACAAATATGAATATTTATAAATATGAATAAATTAGATGGTCATATATGCTCAACAAAATGTGTTGAATTATTTAATAAAAATGCCCCCGTTGAGATAGTCAATAGTAAGTTGAATATTTAGATTCCATAGCCTTTGGTTATACAGGTTGAAGCTTGATAGTAAAATTTTATTTAATCTATAAATCAGATTACCATGATCAGAACTGCAATCAAAGCTTGATGTGATTGCTAAGACAGTGGAGAATATGAAAGATGTCTGAGGACATCCTGCTTCTATGAGACAAAAGGAAGGGTGTGGTCAGGGAGAGGCACTGATGGCCTGTATCCTAGGCTAATCCATAAGGAAGTGGCAGCCATGATAGAGAAAAGAGATAATGGCTTGCACTTAAGTTCCCTTCTGCCCTATGGGCAGACTCCATGGCACTCTTGATTTTTGTTAAATCCTCTCCATCAAAACACATTGCAAAGTGAATCAAATAAGTCTGTTCAGTTTCCAAGCAAAAATTCTGAATATTCCTTTCTTTAAAAGTGTTAAAAGGACAAAGATATATTGACTTATAAATGTTTTTGGGGTGCTCTATTGGATTCGATCAATAAAGCACTTCACCTACCAGAAAATAAAAAAGATAATTTCATTCATTCTTCTGAGAGGCTATATTGCTCATCTCATCTTTTTCTAACAATGGAATTTAAGCATGTTTTCCTTTTGAACCCAAAAGAAAAAGTTTTTTCAAAACCTCATAGATGCAGCTTTGTTTTCTGTTATGCCTCCTCTTTACTACAAAGTGCTTTGTTGCATAGTCAGGATTCTGGATTTGTTCTGAAATCATTTTAATGTGTTTCTGTTTTTTGTAATCCCATATTTTATATTGTTGTTGGAGGGAACCAAAATTTTGTGATTTAGAGTGTGGAATTTAATTTGACCTAAGTTAAAAATTTGATGGCTAGCCTAGGGAATATTGGATATGTTTTTAGTTATAAGTCATCTAACCATCTTCCTTGTTTTGGTAAAGTGAGCACATAATTTGTCATTGAAATTAGGATAACTTTTTAAGAAAATGAGCTGTCAATTACCATACCAGGGCAGCCAGCATAAACCAGGACATGTCTAGACAAACTGCATCATACAGTCATTCTAACTTTAGGGGAATTTGAAGATCAGTGGGAAATAGGTTCCTATTCAAGCATACGACCTAGGTTCAGCTGATCAGATACCTTAACCCATGACAGGAATTTGTAGAATACAGGACCAGAACCAAAGAAGATCAAAGGTAGAAGACTAAATTCCAGTGAAAGGGTAGAAAACATCAGCTGGTAGTGATTATATAAGGAAAATATTTACATGATATATGGCCATCCAGTAGATACTCATTTAACTCATTTAACTCTTTATTAATATAGAACTATAGTTCTCTAGGACTGCTGTAACACAGTACCACAAAATGGATGGCTTAAAACAATAAGTATGTATTACCTCATAATTCTGGAGGCTAAAAGTCTGAAATCAAGGTTTTTGTGGGGCAATGCTTCCTGTGAAAACAGTGGGGGGGACTTTTTTGCCTCTTCCTAATATTTGGCTTGTTTTATAGTGACCAGTGTAATTGCTTCTTTATAGTAAATGCAATAATGAGAAAAGATACTGATGGCCTAATAATGTCAAAATTTTCCCATAGAAATGCTTTTCAGTTGTTGAAGAATTTCATTTGTGGTGTATTTTAAATATAAATATAAAATATACAGCATTACAAATTAGATTGAATTTATAAATATCCCCAAGTTAAAAGGATTTCTTTCATATTGTATAGCTATTTTAATAGAGTTGAAGTGATCTGTGTAATTTTTATTGAGAGTGCAGAGTTGTAGCCAGGAGTAATTTCCTAGCTTTTCATTATATGGGAGATTTTGACATTCTGTACATATTTAGAACATAATTAATTTTTGAAAAGTACCATTCATACAGAGGGAATGAGAGTAATGATTTATTTTGTCCTAGTTTATCATTCAGTAATTTAAGCAGAAAAGTAATTCGATTATGATTTTTATATGCAAATCTATTAAAAATATGATAATTAGCTATACCCCTTCTCTGAAATTATAGCAAGAAACATAAATGCATGATAAACCTAAAAGATTTCTGTTAAATATAAGAACTTTTTAAAATAGGAAGTCTTAAGGATATAAGTAGATTATCAAATTTTAAGAATTATATTTCTAGTTATATTACTACAAACAACTACATAGTCAAGATATAGATTATTTAAATATGGATCTCCCCTAAATCAAGAAATTTTAATTCTGTGAAGATTCAGGAGATGTGAATAGTATTGATGATATCCATGAAAGAATTTCTTTATGATACAAAAACAGTTTAATTATGTTCTGTATCAAGATAAGTTTTCTCAAATGTAAAGTGCATGATCAATCGAAAAAGTTAATGTAGAAAAAAAGGTTAATACAGAGTTAATTTCAGAAACAGGAAGATGAGAAATCTAGACATTGGGTAACGTTTGTCCATGGTAGGCAAAATTATTCTTCCGCATGATTTAGGATACACGCAACTGCAAACATCAAAGACCCTGATTAAAAGCAGCTTAGACATAGGGATTTATTATTTTTTTAAAACAAGGAATCTAGAAGAAAGGCAGTTAGAACACTTAGTGATGCAACAATTTTGTCAAGAAACCAGGTGATTCCTATGTTGTCATCCTGCCTGCCTCATTGAACTGATGTTCCTCTTCAACTGGTGCCTTCATAGTTCCAAGAAGGCTTCCATAATTCTGAACCTCACCTCATCCCAATGTCCAGAGTTAGAAAGGCATTGTCTTATACTGAATTCCACTTAAGTGCAAGGAAAACATATGAGAAACCCTACGATAAATCTGCTTTCATATCTCACTGGCCAAACTTATGGGGCATATCATTACTAAACCAATGATTTACAAATGGGTGTAAGACAACTATGATTGTCTGTGATTAATCAAGATAAGGTTGAGGAGGAGTCACTTCCCTAAGCTGATGGCACACCAAGAAAGAAGCAATGGAGAGACGTGGAGTATCTGCTAAAATTTTTAGGGAATCTTGAGAAATTTTATTCTTTTGAGATGCTGCAATGCATTTGAAGCCATGGGGGTGATAGTATGAAAGATAGTTTATCTATACATGGAAATTCTGGGTTTTCTCTACAAAACAGATCTGGAGAGATGAAAATTAAATTTCAAGAACGATTATGGATACATTTCATTAAATCCAGCATATCAATTAGACAATGAAAGGAAACAAAGAGAACAGAGGCTGAAGAATTGTCTGCTACAAATTGAAAGGATCCCTGAGAATACAGGAATCAGGGAATAATGATAACAGCAAAAATAATACAAAACATTTTTTTCTACACATTTCATCTGAGATTCATAATCGTCCTATGTGACTAGGGCTGTTCAGTCAGAATAAGGGCTTATTATATTATGGGATTCACAATATATGAATAGTGAAACCTTAAGGGAGCCAAGTTTTTTTCTTTCCTTGTTCTTTGTTGATGATGACGATGATAATTAAAATCTTGCATCTACTCAAACAACAATTGGATATAATTCCATGAGTCTTGAAAAAGCATACTTCAAAATGTCTACTTAAGTTTGATTTTTCTCTTGATATTTCTGAAATATATCCTTTGTTTATCTCTTTCCATGCTCCATTGTTTTAATAAAATGTAACATAATAGAAGAAGGCTTACTTTAATACTCTCAATGGAAAATCCTTTTTACATTTTAGTTGATTAAACCAGAAAATTAGCTTCATTTTCTGTTACTGAATTATATCAAACTTATGTTTTCCTAAATGTGAACTCCCATAGAACAGAAAATGTTTTATTTATAATTTATTCTCACTATCTATTTCAGTAGATACTAAATACTTTTTGAATTAAAGTGAGCTATAAAAACCAACAATACACCATTTTCTGGTAGTAGCAATTCTGAAATCTCAATGGGGATATGTTTGGTCCATTCAACCCCATTTTAGTGAGTGCAAATATCACATAGTCTAATATCCTTCTAGTTCACACTTAGAAAATCCTCTTAAATGTCTGGGAAAATAGCAGTGATATGTTTTCAAATATTCTGTATTGACTAAGTGAATAGACTGTGGTAGTGTTATCAATTGCTACCTCAGTTATATTCAATTCAAAAGCCATTTTTGAACCTGTCATCAAGCTTTTAGTGTTTCACTTGAACATCAGACTGTCATATATCTGAGAAATAAAGATATTCTCAAGTTTTTCTGTTGATTTGTAATGGTAGGCCACTATTTGAATGTAAGCTATCAAAAAAAGTGAAAATCATTTCAGTATTCATTGTGTATGAATGAGTAGATTTTCTCCAGGTAGCTAGAAGGAGTTTGACATATCATCCCTGTGGGTAAATGTCCGAATGCCCAAACTCTAAATGCTGTCATTTGCATATTAAGTTCAATAAAGGTAATTTGACCTAACCTGTGCACTTTCTGGGATTGATGAACCTCAAAGGTGTTTGCCTATCTTCCATTTATAAATGTCAATAAAATGTTAAATTTTTATACTCACCTATATCAAAGTGAAAGCACATGATCTTTTCCAAATGGTGTTTGGAATGTTTTTTCATTGCCCTTGAGAAGAATTAGCTGTAAAATTAAGTACTTTTATGTCAATTCATGAGACACATAGCAAGTCATTTAATCTTTCCAAATTTCTCTCCCTCTCATTTCCCCATATTTATGATATTTAACAATGCTGTCCAGCTTCTTAAAATAATATAAGGAATAGTTAAGCAGTGTGATTCACCCAGACTCTCTTCCATAAAAGGGCTCCCAGCCTCCAGTTTCTCTGCCAGGGAAATCTGCTTCAAGCTCAGTTTTTATTATGTCAGTTTTACAAATTTTTTTATTCTACAAGTATTAATTATTGTATCTTTCTTTTTCCTCTGTGCTAAGTGCTGGAATATAAAAAAAAACCACTGCACAAACCAATTTATTGTTATGTTAAAGAAAAAAAATAAGTAAACAAGTACTAAAATGCATTAACAGCTCAATAAAAGATGTTTATGCATAATGTTAAAAGCAGAGAAGCTAGAGCACCTAATTACTCTTTGATTAATGGGTTAAAGGTGTCAGGAAAATATTCCTAAAGAAAAAAAGCATCGTACTGCAGGTGGTGTCAAAAACATAAAAAAAAAAAGAAAAAAAGCAAGAATTAAATTGTTAACCAATATGATTTACATGGAAAGAGACTGTTCGATAGCAAAATATCTAAACCAGGTAGTTTGGAAAACTCTAAGAAAGCTAGAAAATCATGTGTGAATTAATCATTTAATGTGCACCCTGCTTAGGAGTTTGGATTTAAATTGATAACTATGAAACATGAAACAAAAAATTAAAAGTTTTACACAGGAGAATGATTTGTGTTTTAGAAAATCACTTTCTCAAATGGATTATGGATGTACCAAAAAAGGACAGAATTATGGGAAAATGGATGCTGAGAGAGCAGATAAGAGACACAAGATAACAGTCTGCAAAGCACTGGGAGAACAAAGATGAACCAAAAACATAACTCAGTTACGAAGAGCAAGATCTAGTCCTAAATTCTTATTTTAATATTATATCCCATGGCTCTACAGCCAGTACTCCATATTACTTGAACTATTGTCTGGCTTCCACTTGGCCAGAAAGTATTTGCTTTACTCATGCTCTTCTCTTAACCTGAAACAATCTTCTCCCTCATTTCCAGGGTCCAAATTGTCCTCACTTTTCAAAGCTGGGGTCAAAACCCAACTTCCCCATGGCGCTTTTTTGATTTCCTCAAACAGAACCATCCCTCCTTTCTCTTACCTATCAATTTATTGATTTACCAGTTGGATTGCATCAAAAACAGGCTTTAAGTAGTTCAACGAATAGTGTAAAGTACCTTAAGCAAGATGGATGAAAAGGTACAGAATTAAAGAAAAGCGTGAATTGCTCCTGTCAGATAACTTCTGGATCACTATAAGGACAAAGAAAAAGAAAGGGAATAAGAAGAAGGAAAGATCATGAAAACAGTGAAAGTTAATTTAAATCTTAATTCTTGAGTAGGAATTGAACATACAGTATTGGGAGAAGACAATTACTGGTGGCAGAAAAAACATTAAGTAAAAATGCATGTATAGGAAATACAATTAGCTCAGGTGGCTGTGATATAGGTAAAGCAGAGGAAACAAAAGTCAGAAAAATATGGAAGACCAGAGTCCAGGGAGCCTTGAATACAGACCAAACTAAGGAGACTGGGATTCTGTTATTGAGCAGGCAAATCTTAGAAATTGTAGGTGCCTTTGGCATCCTCTTCTCTATTCATATTTACTCCCAATTTAGTTAGCTAGCCTTCCAGATTCTCAGGATACTGCCTGCCTTCTGCATCTCACCACCTTAAATTTTGGTGTTCAACCAGAAACATAACCAATAGGTTACATAAGAAAGGACTTCTTATGAGAACAAGCTCACATATTTGTGGAGGCTGAGAAGTTCCACAATATGCTATTTGCAAACTGGAAAGCTGGTGATGTAATTCAGTCTGAATCTAAAGACCTGAGAACCAGGGGAGCCAATAATGTAACTCTCAGTCTAAGGCTGAAGGCATAAACACCTGGGGAGGTGGTGCTTAATTCTCCAGAATCTGGAGCTGTCCAAGGGCAACAGAAGATGGATGCCCCAGTTTCAGAAAGGAGAGAAAATTCTCCTTTTCTCTGCCTTTTCATTCTATCAGGACCCTCAACAGACTGAATGATGCCTGCCCACATTGGTGAAGGTGAACCTTCTTTATTCAGTCTACTGACTTAAATGTCAACCTCTTCCAGAAACACTCTCACAGACACAGTGAGAAATAATATTTTGCTAGCTATCTGAGTATCTATTAACCCAGTAAGTTGATACGTAATGTTAACCACCAACCACAATCAGCTATTTCCTCTTTAGCATCAATCCTTCCAGAAGGACTACAGTTATAAACATTGCAGCCAACCCACAAACCACCCTGCTGTAGCACAGGCTATAGTTTTCCCGTGAGTCCAATGCCTCTGAAACTACTTTGCAAAAAGTAATTTGAGGGTATTAAGGTGACATTCAAATGATGTGCACTGACTAAAGAGAACTGTATTTCCCCGTCACATCACCTCCTCCCTCACACACAAATTCTAATAATACCAGATAGTTCATTCATGTAAAAGGGACAAAATTCATCAGTCATTTTATTCTTTCAGTTTGACTTAAAATATTTATTGTGAAACTGGTATATTTGAGTAGACAGAGGAAAAACCATACTCCTTACACCAAAACATAAATTTTAGCCTTATTTGCTGCTTTCTGCTCAATTTCAAGATGATCTTCCTTACTGGCTGGATACTTATGTCAATACTATTGTTAATAATAATGATATCAAGCACTTATTAAATGCATATAGAGTGTGTATTCTCTACACGATCTCGTTTCTCTTCCCAGCAATATTTTTCTTATTTTATAGATGAGAACATTTATGTATAAATAAGTTACTTCCTCAAAGTTACATAATAGTAACTGGAAAGACTGTTTTTTCCACCCAGCAATATCTGATTCCAGAGGCTGAGTTGAAAACACTGAGCTCTGTTCCTATGTTACTACCTCTGATGAAGCCATGCAGCCTCCATTCCTTCAAGTGAAAGGAACTTTTTGATTTCTTACATTATTTTGGTTGGGGTATAGAAGAGAGCATGTAGTTGCCAATATGATGGTGTGTTGTCTTTTCCTTTTCATCTTTTAATTTATTTTCTTGGAAATTATTAAAATATTACAGGAAAAAATTGACATGTGGAAAATGACATTTTTCTTCTAGTTGTAATGAACATTATTGCTTAGGTTTTTTCATTAGCACTTTCGAAGGAGCAATTCCACCACATCCACAGGTAGTTTTCACCTGTCTTATGGAAATATCCTTGCTCAGAAAATGCCTTATCCAAGGACGTGTATCATGTGACTGAACCAACTCTATAAGAAAAAGGAAATAATTTCTATGTTTTAGGTTTTCATACTCTTTACTTAAGGCAGTTATAGTTTTTGATTGTTTTGATAGGACTCATATAAGAGTTACATATTTATCCTTCAAGAAATAGTAAAGTCCTGAACTCTGTATTTTGGGAAAATATAGGCCAATTTGATGCTTTCAAAACAATGATGTTGAGATCATCTTTCATTTGGTTTTCTTTCTGCTGTGGACTGAATGCTTGTGTCCCTCCGCAGAATTCGTATGTTGAAATCTTACCACCAAAGGTGATGATATTAAGAGGTAGAGTCTTTGGGATGTGTTTAGGTCACGAGTGTCAGGCCCTCATAAGTAGGATTAGTGCCATTAAAAATGAGGCTGCAGAGAGCTGCCTTTCCCTTTTACCATGTGAAAACACAGCAAAAAGATGGCCGTCTGTGAACTTGAAAGCAGCCTTCGCTAGACAGCAAATCTGCAGAGACTTTGATCTAGAATTTCCAGCCTCCAGAACTATGAGAAATAAATTTCTGTTTTTTATAAGCCATGCAGTTTATGGTATTTTGTTACAGCAGCCCAAATGAACTAAGACAACCCATTGCCCATGTTATTTTACTATTTAGAAGGTAAAAGATTATTCTGTTTATGTTTAATCTTCAGAAACCAATTTTCTTGTTTATATAAGACTTAACCTAGTTCCTAAAAAAAAAAGGTACTTGTAAAATATTGACTTATATGTAAGGATTATAACAAAAGTATTCATTTTTTTATTGTGGATTATTGTAATCAGAATGTAATTAAAATCTGTAATCTTAGAGATATAATTTATTGGTACTAATACTTTAAGAGACATTGGTTATTAAAAAAATAAACCACATTATAGAAAGTTATATTCTTGTGGAGAAAGTATACAATGGGAATTTATAGAACAAATGCTTTTATTTGTACAATTTTATCATTATAGATATGTGCATTGAATTTTAGAGTTTCTTAAAATTTGTGACTTTTAAATACTTCAAATTTATTTTTCATATGGAAAAAGATGAACTCTACTTAATTGTGCAAAATCACTCAACTGGCTAATGGCTGAGTAGAAACAAATAATCCTTGTTAGTCTAGCATTCTTTCTGTAATTCTTTATACTATCTAAAAGAGTTACAAATTAAACTAAAAGATATTTTCAAGTATAATATTTCAAGTAAATAGAAAATTAAATTTGACATTAAGGTTCCTAAGGTCCAAGTCTAGAACACTCACTGGACATTGGACTTCATAGATATTTCAGTTCTAAATCTAAGTAGCTAAGTTATATTTTGCAAGTTTCTCTAGCTAGCTTGTTCCTTATTTTTCGCACCTTTAAATATGTTAGGGGTTGGATAAAATGAATTCTATTATGTCATCTAGTTCTAAAATGAATCAGTTATGTGATTAATCAACCATCCACTTCATATTTTGTATTCTCCCTGAAGTTGAACTTTAATATGCCAAAAAAATCTATTTATTTCTGTACAATTTTACCATTCCTGCCTCAGATTTGGCTTTTCAAATCTTGTGTTAAAATTATCTAACTTAACTTTCTATATTTCAATACATATTTTCTTCTCCATTGGATACCAGATCTCAGTGGTATTATGAATCAATAAGATATTTTAAAAGAAGTAGAAGAATTACTATAGATTATAAAGTTTCTATTAATAAATAAGGTCTTTTTTAAAAAAGAATTATATCTATTATCATCATCATGTCAGTAAATGGCAACAATGACAAAAAGGAGGAAGCAACTCATACACAGATGCACACATGCATATACACAAAAGGCTCATCTTTCCCAAGACTTTTGTGATATTTTACATTCCTGTGGAACTGGAAAAGGCCTGAGCAAGTGAACATGCAGTCTTGTTCTCAATAAAAAATAGTGCAAATTAAATCCTACTGCAACAAAATAAAGATTTTTTTCCTTCTGATTGTTGCTATATTCCTTGGAAAGGGGAACATTAAGGCTTAAAAACATTTTTACTTGGAAATTTTTAGTATAGTACTACCTTTTGAAATAGATTTTTACATAAAATACTTTCAAATGATGTTAGGAAAAAAGGTGCTAATAATGTACTTGAAAATGGTCCCTTCCAGAAAATTGTATACCAGTGCAAACCATTACTGTTACACACTACTTAAAATTATCTTACTTTATCTGGAAAGTGATAAGTGATATTTTAAGTAACATGATATCCAATTGTAGAGTAAGAGTTGATTCTGGTCTTTCCTAATATCTAAGGGACTGTATCGGTATGTAAATTGTACTTACTATGTGCAAATTTCATCAATGTGCCAGTAGTCTGTGATCTTCTGATAAGTGGATACTTTACATGGAATTCTTGTAGTAATTTTTCAAATGATCCTGTTCCTTTTCAGTATCATATTTTTAATTAATAATGAGTTGAGAAATAAACCTAGATATAGTCATCAATCCTAGCAAATTCATCAGTGGTTGTTTATGAATTTATCAGAAGCAATAATTACTTAGAAGTAATCATTTCTAAATTTGTGTCTACAATAATAAAGAAACTGAATAACATTAATACATGGACATGAGCCAAATATCAAAATGGCATTTTTAAATAATTACACCAATATGAGACTGCATGTGCAAATTATAGTTCACTTTCTAAAAGATTCTTCTTAGCAGTACTAGAAATACTAATATTAAAAAACTAATCCCTTCAATAAGATCACTGATAATTTAGTGCTTTACTATAGATAGTAAGATGTGTGTGGATTATTACCTAATTTATACTCATTTACTCAGTTGATAGATTAATAGCAAGAATCAATAGTTACTGAATTAAATATGTAGATTATCCACAGCACTCATTCCAACAACAGAAAATTAATTAATTTTAAAACATCCAGACTTACTTGTTAAAAATTTCCCCCAGCTTTATTATATTTATTAAATTATAAATTTATTAATTTATAATTAACAAATACAAATTATATATATTTACTGTGTACAACACGATATTTTACATGTTGCACAATGTTTACATGTATGAGGGGACTTCAAAAAGTTCATAGAAAATGAGTATTATGAAAAAATTGTGCATAGATTCCAATTTTTTTTCACCAAAATAAACTCATACTAACTTTTTACAATGTATCTTTAACAGGATCTAGTTTGAGGCACAAAGAAGGACAACATATTGGTTTGGAAAAAGCCACTATCACAGCAACATGAATTCTGCTAAAATTGAAGTAAAAGTAAGCATCAGATTTATGATCAAGCTTGAGTGGAAAAATGGTGAAATCACTGATGCTTTGCAATAAGTTTTTGGGACAATGTCCCAAAGTAATTAGCATTTTACAAACAGATAATGTATTTTAAAAAGGGATAAGATGATGTTGAAGATGAAGGCTACAATGGCAGACCATCCACATCAATTTGTGAGAAAAAAAAAATCTTGTCCATGCCATAATTGAAGAGAACCGACAATTAACAGCATAAATAATAGCCAACACCGGAGGCATCTCAAAGACTTACACAATTCTGACTGAAAAATTATAGTTGAGCAAATTTTCCACTCCACAGGTTCCAAAACTGGTACACTCAGATCAGCTATAGATAAGAGCAGAGCTTTCAATGGAAATTTTAAACAAGTAGAATTAAAACTCCAGAAGCATTTCTTTGAAGAATTATAACAAAAAACAAGATATAAACCACGTTTCTATATGTCTGCCAGTGTGATCCTGAAGACAAAGCACAATCAGAACAATGGCTACCAAGAGGTGGGAGTGGTCTAGTCAAAGCGGAAGTGGACTGTTGAAGAGCAAAGGTCATGGCAACAATTTTTGGGGATGCCCAAGGCATTTTGCTTGTTGACTTTCTGGACGGCCAAAAAAACGATAACATCTGCTTATTATTATGAGAGTATCTTGAGAAAGTTAGCCAAAGCTTTAGCAGCAAATCACCTACAAAATCTTCACCAGAGAGTCCTTCACCATTACAATGCTTCTGCTCACTCTTCTCATAAAACAAGGACAAATTTTGCAAGAGTTTGTATGGGGAATCATTAGGCAGCCACCTTAAAGTTCTGATTTGGCTTCTTCTGACTTCTTTGTGTTTCCTAATCTTAAAAACTTTTCTTCAGTTAATAATACAAAAAAGACTGCATTGCCATGGTTAAATTCCCAGGATCTTCAGTTCTTTAGGAATGGACTAAATGGCTGATATCATCACCTACAAAAGTGTCTTGACCTTGATGGAGCTTTATTGATAAAAAAATATTGTATTTTTAATTTTTGTCTTTTAGTTAATATTTTTCATGAACTTTTTGAAGTCCCTTGTATACATTGTGGAATGATTAAATCAAGCTAATTAGCATATCCATCACTTCACATAATTATCTTTTCTTTGTGGTGAGAACATTTAAGAATACTGTCTTTCCACTTTTTCAAGTATACAGTTCATTATTTTTAACTGCAATCATGCTCTACAATAGCTCTCCAGAATTATTCATCCTATCTAAGTGAAACCTTTTATCCTTTGACCACTTATCTTTTTTCCAGTGGCAGCAGAGAGAATTTTATATTGTTTCTATTAAGAGAGTTTATTCCTATGAGTTTAAAAACTTTTAACTTTTCCTCAGAGGAAATTAATATTGATATGTATTTTCTAATCAGACTTAAATTTGTGATTATACAAGATGAAGTCCATTCCTACCCTACAGCCTAGTGTCTTCCTACCTTCTCCCCTTCAAAAGTTTTTGAAAGTCCAACTGTTTTATTCACAGGAGTCTACATTTAAGCAGTTATCATCCTCAGAGATGAATTATTAATATGTGACTAAGCTCGTGTGTAGGGGTGCCTGCGAATATTATGAACTATGAGTATGAAGCAGGGTTAGTGTCTTAAGAGCTGACTGGGACTGGGACCCTCATCTCTGTTCATAGGGCAACAACTGGACAAAATGTTTTCCAAATGTTGTAAAGTCAGTATCATTTCTTTTCAAGTCATCATGTGTTTCACTTTAAAGTATTTTAAGTAAGACTTTAAGTATAAGGATAATGAAAATAGAATCATAATAATTCTATCATGTTATTAAATACATGCTTACAAAATAATTTATTATAATGTACAGTTGCTTGAATCTATGATACTTTTAAATTTAAGGACACTCTAAACTTTGTGAAAATGAATATAAGTTTTTGGTTTCTGTGAAACTGGTTTCACCTAGTGAACATATTGAATTCTTCACAGAATAAGAAAGTTAAGTTCAACTTACATTACACTAGGCCTACTTTTTTATACATTTACATTACTGAAACTATTGATTAATTTGAAATTTTCTTAATAATTATTTTAAAATTGTTACTATAAACATAAAATATAACAAAATTATTTATTGCTTATTCTGGTACTGAATGATTAATTAAAATGCTTTGATTGAAATTTATGATCATGGCTTGATTGTCTCTCTGGTAGTTAAGGATCATTTTTTAAAAACATTTTCATGTTATCACTCATTTCTTTATTTCATAAAAAGACTTCATAATTTCTTACAACATGATGTAAGATTTTAAATTGCTATGACGTTTTCATGCAGCACATAGGCATGATCTAAGACTAAGTGCAGAATAAATACTCAAAGTGAAAAAATTTAAATAATGAATTTTTTAAATTTTATGTGACAATCTAGAACAGGATTCGGCAAGCTTTTGTGTGTATGTGTGTGAAGGGCCACATAGGAAATATTTAGGCATTTTGGGCTTTGTCGCAACTTCTTATCCCAACCATCAAGGTGAAAAAACAACCGTAGACAATATGGCAGTGCATGGGCATGGCTGTGCTTCGATAAAGCTTTAATTACAAAAAGAGGCAGTGGGCCTGATGTGGCTAAGGTCCCGTAGTTTGCTGACCCCTGACATCCAATATTAGAATTTAATTACTATTTTTAATTCTATTTCTTTATTTTTTTCCTCTTAAAATGTATGGCAATTTCCCATGCCTATAAAATATCACCTTTAATATAGAAATATATAGCCTGTAATTAATTGACAGGAGAAGAGATTTTATAAAACTAATATTTCCACACTTAATTCTTTTCTGAGAAGTATATTTGGACAAAATCTTATTTTATATTTCATTATGGTTTATACTTTAAACATTACAACTGATTTAATTTGGCTGATTATGAGACGTTAAATACTAAATTGTATCAAGTAAGGAACCAAGCACCAATTAAAAATGAAAGGAGAAAGATATATGACACATTTCTAATGAATGAATCTAATCTAATGAATCAATACAAATAATCTGTAAACTTACGTATGACCATCTAGCTAAGTTTCCAGGCTGTCATCTCAGTCATTTTTATGTCTACTTTTATTGGCTAGCTATGAGTCATATTTTCTACTTCTAAAGAGTGTTGAAGTTAGTTTTGCAGGTTGTTACTTGCAGGTCAGCTTGTTTGGGTGGGTCAAAATAGTTTTCACTTTAGGGCTAATTCATACCTCCTTTTAATGTGTGATCTTCCTGGGTTTTTACTGACTGCACCAAGTATTCAACATATCTCCCCTCTCCGGCTGGTCAAAATCTGAACATCTCCTATGCCTATGTAAGCTAGTTTACAGTTTCCTGGAAGTTCTTCTTTTCTTGATGTCATGAAATTTTACCCTATGTACAAATTAGTATTTAGGGGAAGACTCAAAAGGGACCCCATACCAATTTCTGAAGCTTTTTCTCAGTTATAGTTTCCTTATATCTGGTACATCACTCTGCACCTTCCAGCCTCCTTAGCTTCCCTAAACTCTGATCTCTGTTTCCTTACCTCAACAAGACTTCCTGGCTATGCTGGTTCTCCTTTCTTAGAATAAAATATTGCTTCTCAGTAGAAAATTGGAATTTGTAGGATTTCCTCATGTGTTTTCTCTTCTCTCATGGATCATAGTCATTCCTTGACTGTTGTCCAGTATCTAAAAACTGTTGTTTCAATGTTTGGAAAAACTTTTTATAGCTGTTGACAGCAAGAGGAAAGTCTGATACCAACTGCTCCTTAATAAGTAAAAGCAGGAAACAATTTTTATGATTGAATATAAGAAATCTATATATGTTAAATCAGACATATTAGAAATTTCACAGTTTTGTTGTGAAAATATGAGCTCTTGCTCATCTTTTCTTTCATCATATTGAATATCATCTGAACTGTCCCCAAAAGTAGTCATCAGTGCCAGCAAAGATATCCTAAATCTTTATTTTCTTTATTTTAAAAAACAAAATTAGTCTTTCAGATACATGAACAACTATATGAAATCAGTTGTTTGGACCCCACATTATGGAATTTAGGCATGGAGGCTTAAGAAATCTTAAGATTTCATTTTATCAAAGGACATGTCAAGTCATAAAAGCAAATCTCTGAGATTGTCTGCCATTCAATATAAATGATATTAAAGAGCTTTCAGGGTGAATTGGAACAAGACAACCACATCTTGAATTGTAGAATAAACTGACTTTTTGGATGGTACACTTTCTATTTAACATTGACATTGGGAAATGTTAGTGTCATTGATGTTAAGGTATTTCTCCTTGCCAAATTAACCAACACCAAAAAAATGTTTCTTAAAGAAACTCCTGGATCAAATTAACACAAATCAAGCCAATATCACAGAAGTGGATGTTTTCCTTGTTCTTTGTTCTCATAGATCAACAACGACAAAGACTATACTAGATAAACAGTAATAAATTATTTCAGAGTGAAATTTAAAACAAGATAAGACTATGATGACTTATTCTACTCCATTTGCTGGTTAGAATTTAGAAATGAAATATGATCTCTTAACAGTTTTTCTTTACTCTGATAATGACTGTATTTTTATTCTACAGACTTTGAAAAATTGTTATTAGAACTATGAGAGCCATATGGTCACAACTTATTACAGTGCCCCATCTTGTCACACTTCAAACAGCTTTAAGCAGTAAAGAAATACATGTTACACACATACTGTGGTAGCAGAGAATCCCTAGCTGTTTGCCAAACCAGTTTCCATTTTATTTTGAGCACACAGCTAAATCATTTTTCCCAACCCACTTTGTAGTTAGGTGTCTTTGACCATTGGAATGTGGGAGTAGGTAATGTAAATCTCTACTAGCTTGGCCCATGATAATCTTCTCTTTTTTCTGCTTCCACCATATTCTGTTGGCTATTAAAAGAAGTCCAAAAATATAGAGGGAGGCAGCCTCACAAAAGGAACAACAGTATGTAACTGAGTATAGCACTGCTCACAGCTCCTTCCACAGACTGGATGTTATATGAGCAAGAAAAAAACTTCTGTTGTATTAAGTCCCTGATACGTTTGAGTTATCTTTTATAGTATTACTTTGACTAATACAGGTTTAAAATTGAAGTCATAAAGACATTGATATTGTAAGTTGTAAAGAGGGAGACCCACATCATGCAGTGCAGAGCACTTAGTTGGCTGAACCCAGCCATTGTTTCTGAAGTTTAAGGGACAGTGGTTGGAAATATCAAGTGTTAGGGGAAGAGAGAAAACTTACCTTCTCATTAATAAATCATTAGACTCTAAAGGAGTACATACAGATCTCATGATCACTTAGGAAGAATGATATATCATATTCTGGAATTTTTCTTGATGCTGTGACTGCATGGAGCTTTGTATTGTTTTACTTTGGGAAGGTGTGAGTTTTGTGTGAGCATGTGTAGGAGGAGAAATAAGCAGATAATTGATGATCCTAAGGGCAGAGTGATGGAGAACAGCTAGTTGTTCACCAAACCTGGTTCTTCTTCCTCCTATGCACAGAGCCACAACCTTTCTCGTATGTTCTCTTGGAGTTAGGCATGGCCATATACTAAATTACGAAGATGGAAAGTGGGTTGAGTTTATGTATAGCACTTCTCCCCCTGGGATAATAGAGAACACTGAAGGTCAGAAGGGCTGACACACAGGAGAGAAGGAAGTAGCCAGATGCTTGATGCTGTGAAGGCCAGGATTCCTCTGCCACCCCTAGGTGCCCTGCTCCCGCATTCGGACTAATTAGACTTTACAGAGAACTCACTGAATTTCTGTGGTACTAAATCTAACAGAGGACAGCAACTAGTGTCACTTTAATTAACACACATAAGCACATACACATTCTTTATATTCATCTGCAAAGCAACAAAGGAAATAAGGGCAAATATCACGTTGATTCAGATGTTTACCTTGATGTCTGTTATCTCTGAAGAGAGAATGAAACATAATGAAGTAGAGAATTGAGAAAGTTATAATCCTAATATTAGCAGCTTCATCTATTAATTGATTTATATGTTGATTACTTGTTTATTAATTTATTCAACAATATTAAATGAAGACCTGACACTGGCAATGTGTTAGCCACTGCAGATGGAGAGATGAACAACACAGACAAAAGCCCTGCTTTTATCATGTCCATGTCGTATGTAAACATCATGAAAAGATGGGGTAGATATGATAGACAAGAGGCTAAATAATTTTCACAAACTAACACAATTCAAAAAATGGTTAAACCCACACATCTTTGACTCTAAAGCTTTCAGTAACTCAGATATCTGAACATTTCAAATTAAAATAAACATTGGTTTTTACTTGTCCAAAAATTGCCTCACATGTTATTTGGGTATGATCGATCACATGATCCATTGCAAAAGTCCAGTCTTTAATATTACTACACTGTAATATTTGGTTCAAATTTTTCCTGGAGAACATGATCCATTTAAGTCATGAAGTATATTTCAGGCCACAAAAATGTAAGGATTGAGAATACGATTTGACCTATGTATAATCAACACAATTTTGTATATTATATCTAAGCAATTGAGGAAAATTTTAACAAATTTTGAATTATCCAGATGATTCTTTTTTTTTTTTCTTCCTGCTTAACATATGATCAAAGTTTGGAAGCAATTTCCAAGTTAAAGTGTAACTAAGCATAAATATAAACATGATAGTCACTGGTAAATTTTTACCATTCATTGCATATAGATTACCTACTTTGATTCCATGTATCACTGTAAAACCTTGTGTGAATATTGTCTCATATAGTAAGAAAATGGTTGAATATAACGTGACAAAAATGCGAGCTGTAAATTAGAAAATAAAGTCTTAATCGATTTTCCATTGTAATTCAATTGTGATTTTGAGTAAGTAAAGGAATTTTATAGACTTTGGCTCCGTAATAGACTGTTGGTGAATGGCGTTTTCCCTTGACTTTCAGTTCTTTGTGTAAGGCTGTTAGATTTCATACCTTCATGTCAGATTTGATAAATGGTGCACTGAATAAAGCACTCAGACTACAAATGAGAAGTTATTATTCCAGGAACAATTCGATTAGCTTAGAAAAAAGTCACACACCACTTTGTATATCCATAGAAACTAATTAGTGAAAAGGTTGCCAGAATTATAATAATCTGTTAATGTAGTTATTTTTAATATAAAAGCTTGGTGATTTTAGTTTCAGTTTGGTTGTAATTATTTTTTAATTAATGAATAAGAATAATGAATTCTAGAGTTTCATCACTACTCATTATTTTTTACTCATTTACTACTACAAAATGAAAATATTTCTAATAAAATGATCTTTAAAAAAGAAAAGGAAATGTCATCTAAAAAGATGTTTATATAATCTCTGATATTTTTGAATTTTGGTTTACAGTTAAATAGCATATAAGCAAAATAACATGTGTGACATAGGTCATCTTGATTAGTGTGTATTTTATTAATCCACAAAGGAATATCTTTTTCTAAAGGTATTAGTTTAGAGCAATATTCAATCTAATAGATTTAATTATTTATCATTTCATTCTGTTTTAGTTTCTCTTATTGCTGTAAAAAAATTATCACAAATTTAGTGGCTTAAAACAACACAGATTTATTATTTAACAGTTCTGGAGGTCAGCAGTTCAAAATGAGTCACCAGGATAGCTCCCTTCTAGACTGGGAAAGCCTGTTTCCTTGCCTATTTAAGCTTCTGGACATTCCCAGCATTTCTTGGCTCTGAGTAAGTCCGATTTCTGTTTCATAGTCACATGGTTTTCTCTCTTTTGTGATTACATTGGACCTGCCCAGATAATCCAGAATAATCTCCCAGCTCAAGATGAGTAACTTAATTACATTTGTAAAATCCCATTTGCAATGTAAGGTAACATGTTCATGGGCTCTGAGGACATATTTGGGGTCCTGTTATATAGAGTACTACACCTTTGACTTGTGATATCTATTGACACTAATTTATTTGAATGCACTGATGTTTAGAATATACAAAGTTAAAAAGGAACTGGATTCTGTATTAAGAAGCTTATAACTATGTAAGGTGATGTAAATGTTAACTGTGATCATTTCACATTATATACATGCATCAAAACATCAAGTTGTACACCTTAAATATATATAAATTCTACTTGTCAATTATACTATAATAAAGCTGAAAAATGCAAAAGAAAGAAAAAGGATGATCGTAAGAGGGTCTTTAAACATTTGAGGAAAGATCTTTTGAAAGTAGAAGTAATTTTGTTCTGTATATCTGCAAAGACAGTTAGAACTAATACATGTAAACTGTAGAGAGTAATAATTTGACTCAAAATAAAAAAATAACATTTTGAAGATCAACACCAAAAGAAGAATGGAATTTTTCAGAAGGAAAGTATTTTGATAAAAGAGGATAACTACTTTGTTGTGGAATCATGCAGAAGCTTCAAACATCAGATGTATTAATATGTTTGAACTAGATGACCCTGAATCTTTATTTTCTAAGATCTCCAGTTATATATGATTCAGGGAAATCTTAGAAAGAGTTGCAATAAGAATTCATATGAAAGGATAAGTAGCATTTAGACATCTTTAACTTAGGAGAGGATAATATCAAATTGAAAGAAGAGCATGAGCCAAATGGAGCCAGAAGGGTGAGTTTATTCAATAAAGTCTCATGATGGACCCTTCCGCTTCAGTTGAAAGTGTGTGCACTGCAGTATTCAGGCGTGTCTGAGAATGTCTGAAGAACTACTGAGCTAAGTCGGCTAAGTGTCTGTTGTTTATTCACCTGAGAAACCAAGAAATATGGAAAAGGAATAAAAATATATGGTTGCTCTGAAGTAACTAAGACAATTATTCCCTCAACTACCTCTCTTAGACTTGTTTCCCAATAATCCAAGGGGTTCTGGTGTTCCTGCAGAGTAGAGGTCTGAGGAGGAGAAATTATCCTTTCCCCATGTTTTATATTTCTGTGTGAGAAACATCAATTGATGAAATATTTTTAGCCTTTCTTTGCCTCTCTACTCATTCTGCCTTGGGAAAAGAAAAGTGAATTTTATTGGTGAGCTGGATGCGGAATTAAGGAAAGAAAGAAAGCCTAGTCTCTTTTTTATATCACCTTCTCTTTATCATCTCTATCCCTCAGAAATCAGACATTCAGTTCTGTTTTCCCACATAAAATATTTTACAAAGACAAGTCCCCATATGAGAAAATCTATGATCTATTAGAACAACCAGTGTTAGGCTGAGTAATTCTTCCTAATTGTGGGGTTCAGTATTAAGAAGTTTTTTATTTTCGTATACCTAAGGCAGTTTCTTCAGTATTAACTTTATCAGTAATAAAAATGTATTTTGAGCTCCATTTGGCTTACTTTGCTCTTCCCAGTTGCTTCCAAATATGGGAGGGAGGAAAGAGGAGTTATGTCTTAGACTTTTCAGACTTCAGCAGTGATGAAGTTAGAGAAATAATGATTTGTAACCATTAGTTTAATGCTTTGTCCAACTTCTAAGGCCTCATCTTATCCTAAAACAAAAGATAATACTTGCCATCTGTCTTGATGTTGTTTGGAATTGTTGAGATTGCAAGATTTTTAAATATTTTTAAAGCCTACACGTAAGAATATATACAGAATATTTTATGAAAAGTTAATCTGGTAAACAACTAAAATGTCCTCAACTGTGGAATGGATTGGGTAGAGAACCCGTGGCCTTCTAATTTTAAGATTATTCTTTTTTAAGCACCAAAGGAGGCAAGAAAAACTTCATCTTTCTCTACTGTGCCCCTTTTAATAAAATGATTTGTTCTGTAAAATTTGGATTCAATCAAAAACACTTAAGGACCTAGAAAGCCACAAGTGGCTTTAAGGCCTCGGGTTCTCCACCCTTTATTTTAATTGATTTAGGGGTACCGGTAGAGTCTCGTTATATGGATATATTGTATAGTGATGAAGTCTGGGCTTTTAATGTACCCATCACCCAATAATGTACATTGCACCCAACAGGTAATTTTTCATCCCTCACCTTCCTCCCATCATCCCTGTTTTTGAGTCTCCTGCATCTATTATTCCACTCTGTATGACTATGAATACTCATAGCTTAGCTCCCACTTACAAATGAGAACATGTGGTATTTAATTTTCTGTTTCTGCTTACTTCACTTAGGACAATGGCCTCTAGTTCCATCTAAGCTACTGCAAAAGACATTATTTTATTCTTTTCATGTCTGAGCAGTATTCCATGGTGTGTGTGTGTATATGTATGTGTGTATACATATGCATATATATATATATATATATATTCAAAGATATTTTCTTTATCCACTCATTGGTTGATGGACACCAACCATTCTTTGCTATCATGAATTGTGCTATGATAAATACACAAGTGCAAGTATCTTTTTGATACACTAAATTCTTTTCCTTTGAGTATATATCCAGTAGGGGAATTGTTGGATCAAATAGTAGATCTACTTTTAATTCTTTGAGGAATCTCCATACTGATCTCCATAGAGGTTGTACTAATTTGCATTCTTACCAACAACCTATAAATGTTTCCTTTTAATGGTATCCATGCCAACATCTATTGCTTTTTAACTTTTTAATGGCCATTCTGACAGGGCCATTACGGTTTTAATTTACATTTCTCTGATGATTAGTGATGTTGAGCATTTTCTCATGTTTGTTGGCCATTTGTATTTCTTCCTTTGAAAACTGTTCATGTCTTCTGTTTTTTAATGGGGTTGTTTTTTCCTTGATGTTGTTTGAGTTTCTTGTAGATTCAGGATATTAGTCCTTTGTCAGATAATAATCTGTGAATATTTTCTCCTATTCTGTAGGTTTTATTTCTCTGTTGATTATTACTTTTGCTGTGCATAAGCCTTTTTTTTCTTTTCTAAGGTATTTGTTATAGCATGCATAAACTTTCTAGTTTAACCGAGTCTGAATTTGTTTTTGTTGCATCGTTTTGGGGGTCTTCATCATAAATTCTTTGCTTTGGCCAATGTCTGAAAGAGTTTTTTGTAGGTTTTCTTCTGGAATTGTTATAGTTTTAGGTCTTACATTTAAGTTTTTAATCCATCTTGAATTAATTTTTTAGGTGGTGGAGATACAGGGATCCAGTTCTTCTACATGAGACTATCCAATTTTCCCTGCACTATTTATTGAATAGAGTGCTCTTTCCCCAGTGTATATTTTTGTCTGCTTTTTTCAAGATCAGTTGATTGTAGGTATATGGCTTTATGTCTGGGTTCTCTATTCTGTTCCATTGGTCTATGTGTCTATTTTCACACCAACACCATGCTGTTTGGGTTACATAACCTTGTAGCATAATTTGAAGCCAGTTATTGTGATGGCTCCAGATTTCTGCTTTTTTCTTAGGATTGCTTTGGATATTCAGGTTCTTTTTTGGATCCTTATGAATTTTAGGATTAATTTTTATAATTCTGTGAAAAATGACATTGGTATTTTGATAGAAATTGCATTGAATCTGTAGGTTGATTTGGGCAGTATCAGATCAACCTATTCTTTGTCCTCTCTTTTTACTTCACATTTAACTGCAAATTCTACTAGCCCGCTATTCAGCTATACCTATTGAAATTTATAATTTTTCTTTCTTTAGATTTATAAGGAAGATAAGTTCGTATCCACAATATTTTCCCTTTTATTTCCAGTAAATCCTATTTCTTTCTTTGTGATAATGGCATACATTGAGGAAAGGGCACATTAAATGTCTTAGTGCTTTTAGTTCTATTTTTTTCCTTCCTCATCATTCTCTCTCCTTCTTCCATCCTTTCCTTGCTACAAACCTGTGTGCTTGTCTTTCAACTCTGGTTCATTTATTCTAGGAATTTCCTCCCAGAGTCCTGGAGTACATTTAAAACTATATCTATATTTTTATAATGGAAATAGATTATTTTAGGGTTTTATGCAATTTCACCATGAGAAAGAGATAAAATGAATTTATAAACACATATGACAAAAATCAAATTCACTGCGGCATAATAAGTGAACACAACAAAAATCTCAGTACTTTGAAGATAACCAGGAAAAGTAAAGACAAAAATTAAATGCCACAGCCATGTTTTCTTTTTACACAAAATTTTAAAAACATGTTTATATGGCACATGTGCCAGGTTGTACTCTTTTATTTGCCCTAAAATGTATTATTATAATATTAAATGAGTCTCTATGGCAAACAGAGACAAGTTATACTTAGTTTCATGACTCATCTTTAGGATTTAGACTCAAAATGAGAGAGAAGCTGTAAGAAAATTTTCCAAATAGTCTTGATAAGTGAGAAGTACCAAAGGAGGTTGTAGGTGTAAGTGTACATGTGTGTGTATGTGTGTGTGGAAAAGAGAGTGAAAATGAGATGAGACATAGCCATCTATATGTTAATGACCACCAAGTCTGTATCTTCACTACAGATTTCTCTTCTTAGGTTCAAGCCTGTACGTTCACTTACTGAATTTCTCCACATGTATATCTGACATGTCTCAAATTCAACAAATTTAAAAATTTTAGTATTGTTCATGAAATCCATCCTTCTCTCATATTCTTTCTCATCATTTCCAACAGGGATGTACAACAACCTTCTCCCTTGTCTAAGCCTCTAATTTTAGGCATTGAATCCATTCATCATCTTGTCACCAGAGTGATCTTTGTGAACCACACATGTAATCCTCTAATTTCCCTAAATTTTTCAGAAGTAATGTATTGTCCCAAGATAAATTTTATGTTCCTTAATATTTCCAGTAAAGTTCTGAACATTTCTGGTCTCTGCTCATCTCTTTAGTATCCTGTACCTCCTCCCTGCTACCTCTACCACTCTCATGCTAATGTCTATTGTACTAAATTGTACTAAATTTAGTACTAATATTGTACTAAATTTCTATTGTACTAAATTTGTCCACTCTTTAAGATCTCTAGCTTCCAGAACATTAAATCTTTCCTCTCTCCACCTCATCTAACTAGTCACTACTCATTCTTACAAGTCTACATAAGATGTCATGTCCTCTGAGAAGCATTTCCTGACCTTGTAAGTCTAGATTCAATCACAGTATTTGGTGTTATTACATTATGGACAATGTCAAAATCTATCTAAATCTTATGTGCACAGTAAGCAGAGATGGTTGAGAAATCTTCTCACCCTTTATATTCAGAAAAAGACCATTATGCTCTGGCATATTCCCAGATAAAACCCCTCTCTACCCATCCTTAATAATTCCCTTGTTTTCATGCTTTCATTAGACATTCAGCCTCCTTTTCTTCCTTTGAGTTGTTCCTCATTAATGAACACTCTATTTCAATAGCCTGAATAAAATTATCTCCTTGTTTGTCTGATGCATTTTGTCTTTTACATTATGTGCTTTCTTTATAATATATATTATGTGACCGAATTATAATTTCTTATTTAGTGTTTTGTGTGTGTGCATCTATGTTTCTCCACTAGGCAAGACTATGAAAACTGTGAAATCTGTTGTCTTCTCTGTAGTCTTTCTAGGATCTGCTGCAGTGCACATCATCATCGTCAACTAACTTTGATTTAGTATTCTATGAGCTTTATCTTTATTAACTCATTAAATCTTCATGACCACACTCTGCTGTAGATACCAACATAATTACCACTTTATCTAGATATGGAAAATGAGACATAATCGAGGTGAAGAACTTCCACAAAGTCAAGCAGGTAATAAGTGAAGAACATCTCTTCAACTCCTGTTTCTGAGCTCTTAATCACTCACTAATATTGTCTCACCATATATTTATATTGATTTTTAAACGAATGGGAATATTCTAGAAAGATAGTAATAGTAGTTACAGTATAGATTTTGAATATTCCAAAATCTCCACATTAAAAATCTAAAGAAAAAACAAAAAATCCTTATAGCATCTACATAGCAAAACTAAAAACTCAATGACATCTTTAATAAAATTTTCCTGTGTATAAAATAAGATAAAATAAATGATTAATTATAGGCTATTCTAATTCTATCATGGCCTGTGTTTTGAGAATCATAATTCTTGGTGTAGAATAAAGGAGGTACAAATACAATGAAGTGGTTAGGTAAAACCCTTTAGCCTTGAATTTGAATTGAAAATATTAATATGAATTGACAGGTATTTAATATATTAATATTACTCAGGCATATATTTTTTATACATATACATATACTTAAAGGTCTAGAAACATGACTAACCTGAAATTCCAAGCACATGGACTGTAGTTTTAAAACATAATTTCCTACCAAAGCTTCTTGGAACAATGGCTAATATCTAGTCTGGAGCAGGAATTCTATAATAGGAGACAGGAATTGTGCAAGATCTAACAAACAAGATCTCCAGAAAGTTATTGAAGATCACCTTGGTTATGTTAACAGAACTCAGGAGCCAACTTGAAGAGGATCCTACTGGTAAAAGATAGGGAAATTTACAATCCAATTGGTATATGAAATACAATGGAATAAAACCTGTCACATATGTTTATAATCTTCAATTCATATTGATATTCAGAAAACCCAAATAGATTAACTTCTGTGTATGACAGGAAACTAATGTACTATTTTGAAAATTGTATAACTAACATGAAACAGCCAACTACAAAACTAGGCTATATGGTGTAGTCTATTGCTTCTAGGCTATAAACCTGTACAACATGTTCCTGTATTGAATACTGTAGGCAATTGTAGCACAATTTTAAGTATTGTGTATCTAAACATATCTAAACAGGATAAAATAATCTTAAAAGGGTACAGTAAAAATATAATATAAAAAATAAAAAATGTTATATATGTATATGGCACTTACCATGAATGAAGTCTGCAGGCCTGGAAGTTGCACTGGGTGAGTCAGTGAGTGAGCTGTGAGTGAAGGTGAAAGCCTAAGGCATTACTGTAACTACTGCAGACTTTATAAACACTGTACACTTAGGCTCCGCTAAATTTACATAATTTTTCCCTTTCTTCAATAATAAATTAGCCTTACTTAGCTTACTGTAACTGTAACTTTTGTACTCTACAAACTTTTTAATTTTTTAACTTTCTACTTTTTTGTAATAACATTGAAGGAGCTCAGGAAAATTTCACCTCAATATATGGCTTCTTGGCAACAGTATTTTGAATTAAAGGCCCGTAGAGATCAACAGGGCTTGGAGGGGCTTTCCTTCTATCTCCATAAACACCAGAAGGACCCAATAAGAACAATGGTCTTTCCATCCCCTCTGTCATCAAAGAAGTTTGAGAATACCACCAGACCTGGCCCAACTTATTTTTAAACAATACCTGTCTCTCAGGTTAATTTAATTTCCAAACAGATTCACTTACAAGTCAATCTGTTTCCTCCATGCATTCATTCTCCCAAGTATCTATACATCCTCCCTACTAATTATGTATTGCCCCTCAACAGAATTAGCTATATTTCTCATCCCTCCCTCCCCTCTAAAATGAGGATATATAAACTTCTGGATCTCATTGTGATACTGGGTAGTCACTCTGTGATTCTCCTCATGCACACAGTAAATAAATTTGTAATTTCTTTCTCTTATTAATCTGCCTTCTTGTGAGTTGATCTTTCAGTGAATCTTCTGGGGACAAAGGGGAAGTTTTTCCTTCTCCCTCACTACACTTAAAACAGAAACGTACAGTTGTACAAAAATATTTTTTCTTTATATTCTTATTCTACCATCTTTTTTCTATGTTTATGTTTTTAGTTTTATTTTTTATTCTTTAAACATTTTTATTAAAATCTGTGACACAACCACACACATTAGCCTAGGCCTGCATAGAGTCAGAATCATCAACTATTACCATTATCAAGTATTATTTTCTGTATATAATTTTACATTTTATGCTTTTATATGTCTAGCCGTACAGATCTGTTTACACCAACATTACTACAAACATGTTGAGTAATGTGTTGCACTACAACATTACAATGACTAAGATATCACTAGATGATAGGAATTTTTCCACTTCATTATAAACTTATGGGACCACCATTGTATATGTGGTCCATCATTGACCACAATATTGTTAATAATATATGGCAAAGTACTGTAAATTAAAATGACATTATCAGATTAAAATACCAAAATTTTGCAAGCCCCAGTGAATTAGTGGATTTGGGCATGAACATTAAAGACTGCTAACATTACAAAAAGAGAAAAAAACAGACATTATGTGTCTGATAATAGAAAAACATAACAATGCTTATAGTCTTGCTAAAGGAAATAAAAATGGGTCTGATGAAATCCCTGTGTCGATTTACTAGAAAGATGGAGGACTCAAGAACATGCAGTGTTAAAACCATGAGTATACAATTAATAAAGTCCAGATTTTTGAGAAATTTTATAGGTTATTCCTCAATAGGTAAAATTAAATGAAGGAAAAATGGGAGCTTGTAGAAAAGATTTAAAAGATATGTTTTTAAAAACATGGGAAAGACTATAGTGTCTAGAAACACACAATTTGATGATAGAACTATTAAAAATGCAAGGAAGGAGTTACTATAAAAGTTAGGATAGTGGTTATGTCAGAGAGAAAAAAGGAGCTATGATTGGGACAGGGACGATGTAGGGTCTTCTGGAGTAGCTGGCGAAATTAGACTTTTTGTTCTCAGTGGTGTTTACAAGGATATTTACTTTATGTTAATTCATAAAGCCATGTGTTTGTTATATGTGTTTTCCTAATTATTTTGACATACTTTTATTTTTGTACTGAGAACATTTAAAATCTCTTGTAGCAATTTTCAAGAATACAATACATTGTTATTATCTGTAGTCACCATGTTGTACAATAGATCTCTTCAAACTATTCCTCCTATCTAACTGAAATTTTGTGTCTAATTGTATCTAAATATATTATTTAAAAAAATACAAATGTAAACAGTATTTCAAAAAAGAGTTCCTAATGGCCTGAAGGAGTTCAGGAGATTTCACTCCAAAATATGATTCCTTGGTATAAAGAATATTTTGAATTAAAGGCCATTCAAGATCAGAAAGCATTGGAAGGGGCTTTCCCTCTATCTACATAAAGCAGACCAACCAATGAAAAGATCAAATGGGGCAATTGACTTTCCTTCCTCTCCCTGTTATCTCAATATATTGCAGGATGAAACCATACTTGGCCCCAATCATTTAAAACATAATACCTGTGTCTCAGGTTTATTTATAAGTCAATCCATTTCCCTCATCCATTCATCCTCCCTAGCGACCGTTAATTGTCCCTAAACAGAATTATCTATACACCTCATTTTTTCCCTCTCCCCTCTAAAAGGCATATATAAAAATACCTGAACTTCATTGGGATATTGAATAATCACTGTGTGATTCTCCCCATGGTCATGGTAAATAAACCCTTCTCATATTAATCTGACTTAATAGTGAGTTGATCTTTCAGCGAAGTTTCAGGGAAAAAGGCAAGTTTCTCCTCATCCCTGCAGACCAAATCCAGAAAAAGTAAAAAATCATAGCATTGAGTTATAACCCCCAACATAAAACAGATCCTGGATTTGATCCTAGAATAGATAAAGAATACTAGTTGGAAAAGCAGGTGAAATCTAAATAAAGACTACAGTTTAGTTAATAGTATGGTAATATTTATTTTTTAGATTTGATCAATATACCGTGGTTCTATACGTTGTTAATGTAAGTGAAGCTGGTAGAAGGGAGGACAGGACTCTATACTATCTTTGCAATTTTTCTGTGAATCTTTGTTCAAAATAAAAAGTGGAATAAAAGTTTTGATAGAGCAAAAATATAAACTAAAAAGAAGCTTTTGGTTCAGAATAAAAATATATTTGTCCTTCATTTGTGACATCTATTAATTTATTCAATGCTTCAATGAATCTTTAAACAATTTACTGTGAATGTGTCAAACATATTTCAATTCTTCCTTTTAAATACTTTATATGAAATATTTCACTAAATTCCTCTCCATTTTGTTACTCCTCTCTATAATTGCTTCTTAATACAAGTGGTCCTCAGGTTCCAAATGACCTGACTTTCAGTATTCTGTCCTTATGAACAAGTTCCTAAGCCTTCCTATATGGATAATTTATAATAAAATAATTAAATTCATAATTTGGGAACTAGTTTTTTCCATGCATGTAAACAAACCCACACGGCATAAGCAGTTCACAAGCATCTTTACGCTAGCAGCTAGTCTCATTGTTTATACAGTCACCTACATACAGCATCATTTTTGGTGTAACTTTTTTATTTGATTTTGTGAGTCTGTGTTTACCCTTATGACCATGCCTCGAAAGCAAAAGTCCACTGCAAGTCCAGGTAAGTCTGCAGAGAAGAGAAAGGTGATTACCATGGAAACAAAAGCAGAAATAGAGGAAAATGTGGGATTTTGAGACCAGAAGGTCTGCCATTTTTCCTCTTTTGCCAGCAAAGTAAACTCTCTTTCATTGCTCCTCAAATCACTTGTCCTCATTCTTCTTCAGCCTTGTGGACAAGTGCCGAGTTTTCGGTAACAAGGGGAGAAGGGTGGAGGTTGTGATCAGGGAGACGGTGGAGATGGCGGGCTCCAGGACAAGGTCTGGGATTTATTCTGACCGTGAAGGCACACCACTGGCCATCGGCACGCCATGGTGCACAGAGGGAGTGATGTGTTCCGATTTTCAATTTTAACAGATCACTCTGACTTTCAGGTAGAGAATTTACTGCAGACACAGAAGAGCAGAAGTAGGAATACACACAACTAAGGAAATTATTTCAATATCCCAGGAGAGAGACCACTGTTTTGTGGACTAGAGTGTTTCTTCTGAAGCTGAGAAACTTGCTCAATTTGGATTGATTTTTGAATTAGAGCCTAGAGAACTTTATCTTGAATCGAAAGAAACGTGAGAAATAATGAAAGAGGATCTATTTGTTTTTAGCCTGAAAAATGACGTTGTCATTTATTGAAAGGAGGTAAACATGAGAAGAAATGGGATTCTGGGGTTGTGGAAGTGTTAACATAGATAGTTAGGTTCTCCGACTCTCCTCTGGACAAGGGTTTCCTGTTTTGGTGCTGCTTTAAACAGTTGCTCCACCTGGGTAGAACGATAGGGCGGGCCCTCCCTTTTGGTGCTGACCCGCCCTTAATCCTATCCGGAGTAACTGCTACATCTGGGGAAGGAAGGAATGCTTTATCAATCTAAGAATTCCCCAGCCCAGGCATAATAAGATTTAGAAAGTGACCTAAAGTAACCTAAGGATAATTAATACGCCATTAGCTTGGAACTGCATTGTGGTTCCTCCCCCACCCCCAGGTGGGCTTTCTTAGAGGGAGCTCCTACACGCAGAAGGAATTTTGAGGACACGTGTTGATCATCTAAACATCCTACACCTCCCGAGAGCCCACCTCCAGATTGGGCTAATAAAAGGAAACCATCCAAGAAGTCAGAAGAAGTGAATGGGTCAGTAAGTCAGTGAGTTGGTTTGTCTCCACTCGCAGAGACAGACCCGTTTTATTCTACAATAAAGAGCTGCTCTGGTGAAACTGCTCCCTGCCTGAGATTACTCCATCATACTGGACTTGCTGGTGACTTTTCCAAGAAAGGAGTCAGAGGACCGGGATAATAGTCTGGACTTGACGCTATGGTGTGTCTGGTCATTCTTCAGCCAACAGCACACAAAGAACAGAGGGCAAACTCCAACCCTGACTGAGGTAGGAATAAGACTTTGTGTGGAAATCAAGACATTTTTATTCTTTTTGAATTGATGAAATTCTGGATGCATATTTGATATCTACATGGTGATATAGGATAGGCAATTGGATATACAAATGTGGTGCTTGGAGTAGAGAACTATTCACTTTTCCCTAGCGAATTCTGCTCTGCCTCACCTTCCACAGGCTTAATTGCTTTTGAGTAAAACAATTGCCAGAGGCTTGAGTCCTTATGTTCAGATATTCTAAGTGACTGCTTTTAGACTTAAAAATTATATGGCCTGTTAAAACATTTATGCCACCCTTCTGAACTGAGGAAGTAAGAATAGGAAGGAAACTCCTTCTTAGTTTTGAATCCCCTAAGTTGTAATCTGATAGACACACACAGAAGACCCATAAATTTCATTCAAAGAGTCCTCGAGAGATTTTTTTCAAATTGTCCTTTTTCAGTTCCTTAGAAATCATAGACTACTTTAGAAAGAAATTAATCTGAGTCTGTTCCAAACCTTTCACACCTCTGTAATCCAGACATTCACAGTAATGCTTCTACCCTCTAGAAAATTTCTTATTCAAAAATGTTGGAGGTTAGAATAAAAAAATCATGCAATAAAACTAAACAAACAAACAAACAAAAAGTAGAAATAAGCATTTGGAAAAAGGCCAGATGCCATCATTCATTGGGAAAGCAAGCATTAGGCTTCAGTCACTTGACTATGAGAATAAAGGAAAAAGTGAGAATAATGGAACATGTGAAAGGCAGTGCTCCAATGAAAGCATCAGTTATTACTAAGCAGCATAGTGGGTTATTTATTGAAATGGAAAGATTATTATTCATTTGGTTACAAGATCAAAATAAGTGTAACATTCCTATTAGCCTAGCATTGATGCAATATTAGGTGCAATGTTAAACTTTAATATTCTTTTTTAAAATTTCTCTTATCACCTGTCTATACTTTTTGCATGAGTTTATTTTTATGTTCTGTTTGTTTGAATTACAAGAAAGAGCACCATAGTTTCTGCAACTTATTACAGTACAGGGGTATTATTACTATTATAGTATTACACTGTATTATTATTACCACATACGAGTTGTTATAGTATTACTATTATTACCAGGTATATGCTGTTGATCAGGGATCCAAGTTACCTACAAATATGACCTAAAGACATTCTCAGGAACATATCTCATCCATAACCCGGAGACCACCTGTTACTACTGACATCTATTTCAGTTCGAAACGTGTCTCCATACTTTTAAATTCCTTCAATAATGTCCTTACTTCTGTAGCCACTGTTAATAACATTTCCCCACACACCAATTTTATCACGTCTTAGCATTGTTTCTATAAGGCTTTTGATCAAATCACTATCCTCTTAATAAACACACACACACACACACACACACACACAATACAAAAATACACTTTTTTTTTTAGTCAGGGTCTCACTCTGTCACCAGGCTACAGTGTAGTGACATCATAACTCACTGCAACATCAAATTCCTGGGCTCAAGTGATCTTCCTTCCTCAGCCCCCTTGCGCACCACCAAGCCCAACTAATTTTTGTATTTTTTGTAGAGACAGAGTCTTGCTATGTTGTTCAGGCTGGTCTTGAGCTACTGGTCTCAAGCAGTCCTCCTGTCTTGGCCCCCCAAAGTGCTAAGATTATAGGCTTGAGCCACCATGCCTGCCCCATACTGTTTTTAATTAAAGGCTGATAGGCTAAAGTATCAGCTCCTCACCGGGGCTTTAAAGACTACCAAGTCTGGATCTGAAATACCTTTTAATATTGTACATAATTATAGATTTCCAGACCTGTACCTAGGCTAATCCATTATTTCTGTCCTCTGAATATAGCTTGTGTTTTTCATAAACATTTCATCAGCATTTAATATTTTTACCTTAAATATAGAAAGTTTTCCATTTTTATGATACAAAATTACATGATATAAAAATGTGAACTGTGGAGAAAGGTTTTTAATATTTTGTAAAAGCCTTGAGAAGACTTTAGAAATAAAATCAAGGCAAGTTAAATATTTAATACAGGAAACATTGTATTGCTATTTAAAGATCTCGAGGTTCCCCAAATATTCATTATTCTGGTACTACAACTTATTTTACACTGAAACGCTCTGGGCCAAGAGAATAGTTTGCAATGAGCTAATGAGATGTAATACTTTATAATTTCACATTATAGGATACTAACTATATCTTATATTTCCCATACCAATCATGATGACATCATAGTATTTAATGACATAGCATAATATTACATATTTATCACAAGATTTCTGTGTGGAAATATAAATTGATATTTTTAAAAGTCACATTGATAAGCACAAAGTTTCAAAAAAATCATTTTATAATCTGAAATATATTGATACTAAACTAGGTATAAATTATTTTGAGATAAACTTAGCTAAAATATCTATAAAATGATATTAATTACTCTTAAAAATTAAAAATTTTGCACTAGAATGCTTTAACACTTTTAAAAATGATATTTGGAATTTTAGTGTCCCAGAAATGCAATTTTAATGAATGTAGAGAACATGATTTTATATTTCAAATATGTATATACTAAAATACAGCTATTTGTTAAATCAATAGTTTATTATTATGTAACTAAATGAATACTAAACACTGAAAAGTATATTTTAACATTATTTTTTCACTAAATTTGGATAAATATTATACATGTTTTATACAAGGGATGCCACAAATGCGCAACTGAATTTCTGCATTGGAAAAAATTTTTTAAAGATAGTTAAAAGACATATAAATGGAATCATCTTTCTAACAGGATTACTTGGCTCTAGAGTGAGTATAACTGAAATATTGTCTAGTAATAACAATGGCTGAAGATGATATTACAATTGGAAATATAAAATTTGGCCTTTTTTCATGATAGTTTTAAAAATTATATGTGGAATAATTTATCCAAACTCTAGAGAAATCTAGGCAAAATAACTTGGTATCTCAAAAAACATCTGTCTAAAATTTCATTTCATTTCTTCCCTAACCATAGGGCTAGTCAATGAACAACATAGACTACTGTAGGGGCCGAGGGAAAAATTTCACTCTGTGAACATTTGCTGAAAAATCAACTCATAAAAGGCAGATTAATTGAATAAATGACATGCTAACTTTGTTAATGTATATACAGGGAGGATCACAGAGTGATACAGAAACTTATATATACTATCTTTGTTACTGAAATTTTGATACTTGTCTCTAGGGCTGAATTACTGAGAATGAAGAATGAGGACAAGTGGCTTGAGGAAAGAGAAAGAGAAGTTTATTAATTTGCCAGCAAATGAGAAGGGTGGCAGACTAGCATCTCAAAAGATCACCATCCTGCCTTAAAGCAGAAAAACAGGGCTTGTTAAGGGAGTAGGACAGTCTACATGACCAGTGTTACATGTCGTGGCTTTGGGTTATTGATATTTAGCTATAATTGGTGGTTGCGGTTGACCTTATCTCTGGTGATGACAATTTTATGACCCTTGCCCAGACTTTCTGTTGAGTCATTTCCTGTGGTTTAAGATACTAGAAACAAATAGCAAAGGACATGTTTCTGCCCCTTTAATTACTGGCCTCCGAAAGGAATGCAGGTTTTAATTTCCAAAAAGGGTGGGGGGTTTTAAAGAGACAACTCTTAAAACATTTCCTCGCCCTTTTTCAGACCTTTACCATCTTGAGGTTACAGAAAGAATGGGAGCTTGAATCAAGGCAAACCAGTTATGATGACAAAAGTTATGGGAGGGAGAGAAGAGGAAGTTTGGCTAAGAAAGGTGGTGTTGTTATGTAGATGAACCTCACAGGTAGGAGTCCTCAGAGAGAATAAATGGTAAATGTTTCTTTCAGACCTTTAAAGATGACAGATTCTCAGTTAATCTTTCCTAGGTCCAGACAAAGGAAGGCCTGGCTGCATCAAGTAGGTTCTGTACAGATGCAAATTTTCGCCTCAAAGATGGTTTTCCAGGGCAACTTCTATTTGCTACTTCTCTAACAGCCATCTCCAAATATGTTAAAGAAATATATTTTGGTATAAAATATTTCGATCGCCTTCAGTACTCAAATTGGACTCTTAAAGTACAGACAATTTCCCTGTTCTATTTCTGTAACAGTAGAAGGGTGGCTTAACATAACTAGCTCCATTTTGCTTCTGACCTCCGTGGTAATATTCTTTAAGTTAAAAGCATCTGTTTAGCTCTACATGTAGGCCAGCTAATTACATAAACAATTTGTTAATAGTATGTAGCTCCACTCCAGAAGAAAGACAATAACTGCCCCTTTCCCAAAACTAACTCCCAGGGAAATAAGGAAAATATGCATACAGGTAACAATGCTATGTTAAAGATTTATAGAAACATTGTGACCTGATCTATGCCTTCCAAAGGTAACTGACCAGGAAGAAAGAAGTTTTTTAACCTCCTCAAATCCTAGTTGATGCCCAGATGTCTGTGGTCCTTTGTTACCTCTTGCAACCCACCTCCCTGACCCCTATCCTTAACATAAAAAGAAGCCTAAACTTCCTATTAACTTAACATGTTTCTTAGGATGTTAGTCCACCATCTTCTCAGTCTGCTGGCTCTCTGAATATAAGTCACCTTCCTTGCCCCAACGCTTTGTCTCTCAACTTATTGGCTGCCCTGCAGCAAGGGATATGAGCTTGGATTCATTTACATTTTCTAGAATAACTGTTAATATTATTTATAGTTTATAAAAAAGTATAATGCAGCTCGCTAAGTGCTATGTAATACTAGAGGAAGTAAGAAAAATCTTGTTAGTCTATATTTTCTAAAACATGTACCATGCATTCAATTCAAAAACCTAATAGAATATTCCTTACATTATTTGATGTATTCAGACCCCTGTACCTGACAGTCATAAATATTATTAATGCATTGTTAATATCTGAGATAATTACTCAATATAAATGTAATTTATATATATTCATGAGTAATATGAGAATAATAAATTAAGACTAATAAATTTCTCAGTGTAAGATCTCAGAATTATATGAGCTATTTAAGTAAGTTCATATTTATAATAGAAATAGAAATACAAAAAAAGAATTTATAAAAATTAGTTTATTTAAGTTAGGTATAAGTAGATGATCAATTATATAGTTAATGATAATTTTTCAATAGCTTCTATGGAACAGAAAACAGTAACTTGTATGTATCTTTTTCAAATAATTAGTAAGGAATCTGAAAAGATCATATTCTCACTAAAAGAGGCCCACCAAGTATTGAATTCAAACTCCATGCCAATGTTCTTTGAAAACAAACATCAAACATTTAAAAAATATGTATTACATATTATTTATGGTTATAAACATCATCACTGGTGCCACTTTTCCATTTCTATCTCTTAAATCACACTCCCTCTTAATTGATGATTCTGTTCTCATGACTTAGCATACTCATTTATTTTATGATTTATTCTTCCATGGAGATGTGCTGAGAAAAAAATTCTAGACGCAAAACAAGTTCAAAAGAATTATTTAGAGAAATGTTGTATTATATATATTGTATCAGTTTTTATCATTTTAAGGTTTATTTTTTTAAAATATTTTTCTATTCATGACAGTAATATGTGCTCACTATAGAAATTTGAGAAATATAAGAAAAAAGAAAAGTTACACTAATACTCCAGTAATATCTTACCTCAGTGAGAACTACCTTTTACATTTTGATATAGATCCATTAATATTTTATATGTTGTTAGAACTGGTTCCCCTCGGCCCCAGGAACAGAGAGGCAGAGTCACCGAGGCTGCAAATGGCAAAGGAGTTTATTGGCTAGCTCGAGCTAGGGTCCAAGTCCCAGAGCATCAACACAGTGGCCTCCCCTATGAACCAGGACCCCGCCGTGGGGTAAAAGTGAAGCTTTTATACTTCCTTTTGCACACGACACACCAGTGGCACATGACACGCAGGTTCCACACGACACGCTGGGCACACCATCCCCATTTCCCCCTTAGTCCATTGGTTCCTTTGAAAGTGGTGGGTTGTTTTGACTCCTGATTGGTTGGTTCCAAGCCTCGGGATTTTCAATTTTCACGCTGGTGCCAGTTTTGGTCCGCGTTTCGGTTTGGGGGAAACTGAAACTTAGGCCTACTCTAGGAAGTTCAGCCTGTCATGGAGTCACTCCTGCCCTGTTTTTCATTCTGATTAACTATATTTGACTAACAACTAAAAGCAAGCGCGGTTACAGAAGCAAATGGCATTAGTTAGAATCA
>CAUYSK010008403.1:0-10363 GCA_963575035.1 Avahi laniger
AAAAAATTGTTTTGTAGAGATGGGGTCTCACTATTTTGTCCAGGCTGGTCTCAAACTCTTGGCCTCAAGCAATCCTCCCACTTTGGCCTCCCAAAGTGTTGGGATTACAGGCATGAGCCACCACACCCAGCCCTCCTTTGCCTTTTGATAGGCATGCACCAGCTGAAGGGAGATTCTCTAAAGAGGAGACAGGAGTTTCTAGCAATTTAAGAGGCAAAGGATAGCCACTCCAAGGAAAAAACAATTGTGCGAAAAATCTGATTTCCGGCAAAGACCTAACAGAAACGTGCTGAGTGAGAATGAAGATGGCAAACTAGAAAGCGTGCTCAGCAAACCAACTACTTTAGCAAACACAATTTGTGGATGGGGGTAAAAGGATTAAGTAGTAAAACCAACCTGACCACGGTGCTTTTTTGCTTCAAACAGTTTAGTAAGGCAGGATCTGTGCACCACCTGTATGTGAAGCCAAGACAAAAAGCCAATAGATTACCCAGCTTCAGCATATTTGAAATGAGCCATTCTCTCCAATTATTTCTGTCCTTTCTGTGTTCCCCTTATATATTTACCTTACATCTGGCCCCTTTTCTATTCCCTTTTTTCCTCCCTTTCTTTTTTGTCTCTACTTATTTTTTCCTTCTCTTATTAATTTCTTTTTTTTGTTGTTCTTACAAGAAAAACAGAAACCAGTCTAAGTATTTAAAGGAGAGGGAATTTCCCAGGCAGTGGCAATAAAAGTGATAGAGGGGTTGAGAAGCCAACCATGAGACATAAAAGCAAGGCGGCCTAAACATTACCACTGCCCCAGGCTGGAAGAATAAAAGGAAACAATGATATTATTGGTGCCCAGGGGCTAGGGTCACCAGCAGGATACTGGAGCCAGAGAAGAGTTGCAACCACTGCCAGAGATGCCCCGAAAGGCAGAGAGAGGAGGCTTGAATACTCAGGCTGGGCTTTTCTTCCCAGCCTCCAAATCCTGCCAGTGCCTCCCCCTGGCTGAACCTAGGCAGAAGCCAGCTGATTATGGAGTCAGAGCCTGCAGGGGTCAGTTCCCTACAATACAGAGCAGAGATAGATGAGGAAAGACTATGAGGAAAGCAGGGCCAGGAATGGTACAAAAGGCAAGGATTTTGTTTCAAAGTTTGAATTTTTAATACTTCATTAAACTAGGATAAGAAGTTCAAATCTTACCTATTCCAAGAATATAAAAGCAAAATTAGTGCAACCTACCATGATTGTACTCAACACAAAGCATAATATTGGTTTTTTAAAAACAATTCATTTTGATCACACTAGAGATCAGAATACCACGTGAGAAATGAGGAGGCAAAGAAAAGAATCTAGCACAGAGAACCTAATGCACAAGAAGGGTGGCAGGAGACAGAGGCCGACATTCACACAAATCCTGACCTGGGCATGAAGAGAAAAAGATTACAGAAAAAGGAGAAAGAAAAAGACAGAAAAGCATGGAAACTAAAGGAAATCTTGGGGGAAATCAGGTAAGAGTAACACAGTGAGAAGTGATTATAAAAATGATGGAAAATGGTGCAGGCAAAGTAGGGTAAAGAGATTAGAGGTTGGGAAGGTTGACAACGAACAGGAGGGCCCGTATATAACGGTGCAGAAAGTCTTTCTGAAAGACACATTTCTCTTTGTGAAGTTTAACTGATACATCTTTGCTCTACCAAATGACCTTCCTTCTCTCCTCAGTCACCTCCTGAGATGCATGCTACCATGCAGATGTGCTCCTATTTTGGACACAGCTGCCATGTGGATTTTTTTTGAGACTCTATGTCCGCTGGCAACATTCTCTCCCCCAACTCGACCCCCATTTAAAACTGGGATGAGAAACCAGCTGTGGGGAAAATAAGTAAAATGAATGGTTGTAATGGTAAAGCAAGCAGAAATTCTAGCTGCCTGTGGCTGCTGGTTTTATCCCCACACCTTAAGTATATGAATATGAATTAGGAATCTCCTATACTCTTGCTCCCCTTCAATCAATGCTAATCGATCTAAAATCTTAGCAAGTAATTGTGATTTAAAATTTTCAAACTGTATAATAACCTAACAATGACATTTTACTCCATAGTACCTCTGGAGCAAGGGCCTTACAGTATCCCAATACTCCTGGAAGAGCAGGAACAAATTTGTAGGTAAAGACAGATAGCTACACAGTGCACTGTACTCTCCTTCTGTAGAATCTGCAAGAGAATAAAAACACATTTAATAAGCTCATTATTCTTACCTGGTCAATCTGTTTGAATAGAGTTTCTTCACCATTTATGTTCATTTCTATAATCTTTATATATGGAGTATATTTTGTACTCTATAAAACCATGGGTGGCAAATAATCCACAATGATCCTTTTAAAACATAAATCTGATAGAGTCACTCTCCTGATCAGATGGCTCCAATGTCTAACCATCACACTTAGTATAAAATACAAAGTCCTTAGCACGGCCCGAAGGCCCTACATGATCTGCCCCTGCCTGCGTCTTGGACCTCATCTCCTGCTGCCCTCCTCGTTCATTAGGCTTCAGCCTTACTCATGTCTTTGCTGTTCTTTGACTATGCCAAGCAAAGCCTTTGGATTTATTATTTCTTCTGCGTAAGCATACTCTTCCTTGAGCTCAATCTCATCTATGTAGCTCTTTGTTCAATGTCTCCTCACAGAGAAACCTCCCATGACTATGTATCTCAAAGAGCTCCCCACTTTGTCCCCAGTACTCTCTATTCCCATGACCTGCTTTATTTTTCTTTGCAGTATTTATCACCATGATGTTATATTATTAACATATATATTTATCTGTTTGTTTATGTTTGGTCTCCTCCCAATGAAGGAATTTTATTTTATTCACTGCTGTACTGTAGCACTTACTAGATAGATAAATACGTGATTCTTGTGTGTGTGCAAACGGCACATCTGTACTGGCAACTACTTGGAAAGTGGCATCCTATTTTATATTAAGGACATTAAATATGAAATGTCTGATTTCAAATCAAAAGTGCAGTTTATTATATCTCAAACAATAAACAATACAATTAGTCAAAGTATGAGCCTAAACTATCAACACAGTTTTGTCATCTTAACAGCTTGTTTATGCCAGCAATGAAGAAGTCTAGAGAGCAAGTAACGATGAAATCTCGAAAGGCATTTTCCATAGCTTGTTGAGAATTGAATAATTTTCCTTCCAAGAAGTAGCCCAAAGCCTGGAAGACGTGGTAGTCAGTTGTTGCAAGGTTTGGTGAATATGGTGGATGACGGACAGTTTCTAAGTCCAGTCTCTGTATAATAGTTTCAGCAGTGTTGTTTGTACGACATGTGTTTTAGCTTTGTCTTGCAAGAGCATTGGCCTGTCTCTATTGACCTATCTTGGCTGCTTAATTGCAAGCATCCTCATCATTTCATCCAGTTGGTTGCATCAGATATCTGCTGTAATTGGTGGACCACGTTTCGTGAAGCTTTAGTGAATAATACCAGTGCTGGACCACCAGATACCATTAGTTTTTTTGATGAATATTTGGTTTTGGACCGTGTTTTGGCACTTCATCTTTATCCAACCATTGTGCCAAACACTTGCAATTGTCAAAAAGAATCCATTTTTCATCACACGTAACAATACAGTATAGAAATGATTCGCCTTCGGGCCGGGCACGGTGGCTTACGCCTGTAATCCTAGCTCTCTGGGAGGCCGAGGCGGGCGGATTGTTTGAGCTCAGGAGTTCGAGACCAGCCTGAGCAAGAGCGAGACCCCATCTCTACTAAAAATAAAAAGAAATTAATTGGGCAACTAAAATACATAGAAAAAATTAGCCGGGCATGGTGGCACATGCCTGTAGTCCCAGCTACTCGGGAGGCTGAGGCAGTAGGATTGCCCAAGCCCAGGAGTTTGAGGTTGCTGTGAGCTAAGCTGATGCCATGGCACTCGCCCCGGGCAACACAGTGAGACTCTGTCTCGAAAAAAAAAAAAAAAAAGAAATGATTCGCCTTCATGTCATGACAGCAAAGAAAGGCAACTTCTGCACCCGAATGTTTATAGAGCACAATTCACAATTGCAAAGATGTGGAAACAACTCAAGTGTCCATCAATAAATGAGTGGATTAATAAAATGTGGTATATGTATACCATGGAGTACTATTCAGCTTTAAGAGACAATGGTGATATAGCACCTCTTGTATACTCCTGGATAGAGCTGGAACGCATTCTACTAAGTGAGGTATCCCAAGAATGGAAAGACAAGCACCACACGTACTCACCATCAAATTGGTATTAACTGATCAACACAAAAGCGCACATATAAGAATAACATCTATTGGATGTTGGGCGGGGGGGGGGGGAGGGAGAGGAGATGGGTATATACATACACAAAGAGTGCAATGCGCACCACCCGAAGGATGGACATATTTGAAACTCGGACTTGAGGGGGGGGACAAGGGCAACATATGTAACCTAAACATCTGTACCCCCATAATATGCTGAAATAAAAAAAAAAAAAAGGCAGGCAAGCTTCTAGACAGTTTCTCTTCTGATGCTCATTTAATTCACACGGATCTATCCAGCTTCTCTACTTTGCCCACTTGTTTCAAAAGGTCCAATATTGTAGGAATAGTAATGTCAAACCTTGCTGCTAATTCATGCATAGGCTGAGATGGATTCACTCCCACTATAGCTTTCAGGTCATCATTATCCACCTTGGTCTCTGGTTGCCCATGTGGCTCATTTTCAAGATTAAAATCACCAGAAAGGAACTTCTCAAACCATGGATGTACTGTGTGTTCATCAGCCACATCCTTCCCAAACACTTCATTGATATTTTGAGCTCTCTGTACTGCAATGGTTCCATGATGGAACTCATACTGGAAAATAACACGAATTTTTGACTTATCCATGGTTTCACAAAAATTGCTCTAAAAAAAAATTTGAAAGATAACCATAAGCCAAAAAATGTGTTTGAAAGATTGAGGATGTACCTTCACAATAAACATAAAACAAGAAGTGTCAAAACAAGAAGTGTAAGAAATATCAACTGTCAAACTTAGTACTTAAGGAAATTGGACATTTCATACTTAATAACCTAAATGTATTAATAAGAACCATGACAAATCAAGATCACATAAACCCTACTGAGCTGAGTTCAAGATAAAGAAGCCGATAGCCAGTAAAGGTAACCTGGTCAGTTTATTCTATAAAGGACAAAAGAAAGAATCTCTAGGTAATTTTGGTGACTCTTCCAAAATCATACAAATGTTCTGATTTTTACCCATACAAAGCTACCAGGAAGCTTCCTCTACTTAGGTCTAGATTTATAGGTAAGTAAATGAGAAAGAAAATAAACCTGGTGCTTAAATTTACATGACCTTGGTTGGTTCCAGTGGCCTTTACCAGCATGATTTTAATTCCTTAATATAGTCATATGTTCAAAATTCAAATAACTAAGTATACAATGAAGTCTTCTTCCTACTTAGACAAACAGTTCTCTTCCCTAAAGATAATCATTTCTAATTATAGTACAGTACAGTTTCTAATTATCTGTATATCCTATCCAGTTATATTCTGCATGCAGGCCTTTTATAAGCTCAAGCACATAAACTATACATAGGTAGAAGCCAAGAGTAGGTCATGCAGATTATGAGGCTTATCTGATTTTTGGCCTCACCTTTAACCTACACCAGGGCAGGGGCACACGTTTGGCGTGAACACAGATGAAAGAGGTGGGGAGTGGAGAAGTGGTTTTGCCTGCTCTAACTTTGTATTCTTGATCTTAAAGGTAAAAACAAAAAAAGTTTCCCATTTTCTACTCTGTGATTTCATTTTCCTACTTACTGGTAAGCAGTTCTTCAGGTGGAGTTACTCCAAGTAAATAGTGGAAAAACAACGCAGCACAGCGCAGGAAAGGGGTGATGCCGTTCTTCAAGGAGACCCACAAATACCAGCCAGGAATACTACACCCAATGCAGCTAAGAGACAATAATTCCAGAACAGAACAGAATACTTATCACACTAAAACCACTAGATTTTTAAAACATTCCCTTTCAAAAATATAAACAATTTAAATGATTTACTATCCATGTAATTTTTAAACATTTAAAACATAATATTTAACCAGCTCATAGCTCCAGTGTTTAAATCTCCTAAAGAAAACCACAAATCTTGCATTTTTGACTATGTAGATATTTTTCTTTTTTTATATTGTTTTGTGAACCTACCAAATGATCAAATCAAGTGGAGATTTCTTTGTATTTGAGTAGACAGGTGTCTACTGAGTAGGGTACTCATTCATTCACTTGAGACAGGGTATCATTCTGTTGCTTGGGCTAGAGCGCAGAGGTATCATCATAGCTTGCTACAACCTCAAACTCTTGGGCTCAAGCTATCCTCCTGCCTCAGCCTCCAGAGTAGATAGGACTATAGGCACACCACCATGCCCAACTAATTTTTAAATTTTTCTGTAGAGACAAGGTCTTACTATGTTGCTCAGGCTAGTCTCAAACTCCTCAGTCTTCCAAAGAGCTAGGATTATAGGCATGAGCCACTGCACTTCGTCCACTATGTAGATTTCTAAGGCAAAATACTTTCTTCATGTCCTTAGGTGGAGATCAAAAATAAAGCAAAACAAAAATAAAAAGGCAATCAAAAAATCTACTTTAAAGAAACTTCACTCTTTAAGGAAAAAAAGTATACTCTCCAACATAAAACTTAAAGCTTACTAAAACTTTCATTTTTTTTTGAGATTAAAAACCTTTGTAATGAAATGTGGAAAAGAAAAATTTATCAATAACTAATCAAAGCATCTGAATTAGCTAAAAAAAATTAACACTTCCCTGATTTTTGTATTAAAATTGATTGGTGATTTATAGGGCTGTGGAACTATTCTGTATCATACTGTAATGGTACAGCACAAAGAGTGAAACCTAAAGTAAACTATGGATTTTAATTAATAATAACGTACCAAGATTGGTCCAACACTCGTAACAAATGTACCACCCTGATGCAAAATGTTAATAATAGAGGAAACTGGTTGTGGGGAGGGAGCACTTTCTGCTCAATTTTTCTATAAACCTCAAGTGGCTCTAAAAAGAAAGTCTATTAACTTAAAAAAATAAAAAGGCTGGTGAATAAGACGAAAATGAGGGGAACTTAGCAGCAGATGAAGTCCAGCAGAGCACTCCTATTTACACATATATTTATTATTATTAGTTATGTGTATATGTATAATGTATATAAATATTATACAAATATATATGTACATATTATATGCATGTTATGTATATATTAAAATATAAATGTCAATACTTTGCACGCATTACTTATAACAGCCTTAAAATTGTGTAATTAAAGTGCATTGAACACATCAACTGTATGGGCTGCTATAAGGATAAACCTATTTTCTACTATTTAAATTCTAATTACTGTCATTTTTTAAAATTCTATCGTCTTTTGTCTATGTTCCAAAATCAGTTTACAAGAGTAGAGATGTGGCTGGGCGCGGTGGCTCACACCTGTAATCCTAGCACTCTGGGAGGCCAAGGCGGGAGGATTGTTTGAGCTCAGGAGTTCGAGACCAGCCTGAGCAAGAGTGCGATCCCGTCTCTACTAAAAATAGAAAGAAATTAATCGGACAACAAAAATATATAGAAAAAATTAGCTGGGCATGGTGGCACATGCCTGTAGTCCCAGCTACTTGGGAGGCTGAGGCAGAAGGATTGCTTGAACCCAGGAGTTTGAGGTTGCTGTGAGCTAAGCTGACGCCATGGCACTCACTCTAGCCCAGGCAAAAGAGTGAGACTATGTCTCAAAAAACAAAAAGAGTAGAGAATGTGTCAAATTTGTTTTAGACTCAGAAACAAATAAGTGTGTAGCTGTTATTCCAACCTACTACCTTTTACTTCAAGGTAAAATCATCAGATTAAGTTTTCTTCACTGGAAGCCTACCCTGTAGCAAACAAAGTCACGTGCTAAAAGTCCTGAACTGATTTTTTAAAATTGGAGTTAAAATGATTCAAAAGTTATACTGCCAAACAACTGAACAAGATGTGGAATTATTAAAACAATAGTAGATTGGACTAAAGGGCTGCTACTCACCCACTTGTATATTGAGAAACTTCTTCAAAGAAAGAAGATGCAGAACGAGCCTCTTCACTGTCTTCTTGAACCTGAGCAAGGGGGAGGCCTAAAAAAGAAATTCTGCAAGATGAATTTATGTATTTACTTTTCAGCTTACAAATTACAACTCAATTTCATGGTTCCAAGATAATGAACAATGTTAATACAACTGAAGTTCTTTCCCTTGTTCTCAATCTAAATAGTTGATTCTTTTTTTTTTTTTTTTTGAGACAGGGTCTTGCTCTGTTGCCCGGGTTAAGGTTCAGTGCCATCACTATAGCTCACTGCAACCTCAAACTCCTGGGCTCAAGCAATGTTTCTGCCTCAGACTTCTGAATAGCTGGGGCTCCAGGCTCACGCCAGCTAATTTTTCTATTTTTTGTAGAGATGGGTCTCTCTCTTGTTTAGGCTGATCTCGAACTCTTGGCCTCAAGCAATCCTCCTGCCTCAGCCTCCCAGAGTGCTAGGATTATAGGTATGAGCCACTGCTCCCAGCCAGAAATAAATTTTTAATAGGATAGAGAGATAGAAGTTGTTCAAAAGGTATAAATGTGAAGTTGGGACATAGTTGATTCTAAATATTAAAATTGTCAGCTAAACTTTGTTTACCTGTGCATGGGCTGAAGAAGCAAAGAGGGCACAATCACTAAACATGCATGTTTAATATTTACTTGCTAAACATGGATATTTAATATTTACTTCATTATAATATGACCAGAGTAATAAATTAGTGGTCATCTTTCTGCTCTGGGTTCCTGGGAAACTTAGCCAGCAGGTAGAAATTCAATCTCTAGAAATAGGGAAGTTGGTGGCTGTCCTGCCTTCATGCTCAGAGTCCCATAAAAAGAACTCTGTAAGGGCATTTTCCTCCACTGACCTATCCTTGACAAGGACCATCCTGAACCTTTCCAACAATTGCCAACTCTGCCACTTACAGTAAGGCTCTGGTAAGCCACTTAATTTCTCTAACTTCAGTATTATTGTATTAAAATGGAGATAAAAATGCCTACTTTGCAATTTGCTGTGAGGGACGGTTATAGCACATTTGAATAGTGCTCTATTGTTTTAAAAATGCTTTTGTTTATGCATTAATTTATCTGAAAGGTCATAATTAAAATTGCCCTGAGTAATTTTATCTTATCTAGAATGAATATTGCTATTCCTCTTCATTTTCCAAATAAGATCCTTTAGGAAATATGTTTTAAAAAATGGAGGAAAGCATATCACAGGTTCATATTGATTTTTTCAATTCAAATGTTAGAGTTCAATATTTGTATATGATTTTCTTTTTTTTGGTTCAAGGTAAATTTTACATGCCATGAAATGCATAAATATTAAGTTCTCCAATTGATGAGTTTGCAAATGCATACACCCATGAAATAAGATATTTTTAATCAATAAACTTTATTTTAGAGCAATTTAGGTTTACAGTAAAATTGAGCAGAGAGTACAGAGGGTTCTCATATAACCTCTGTTCCTATAAATGTACAACTTCTCCCACTATCAACATCCAGCACCAGAGTAGTACATTTGTTATAATCAAGTGCCATATCATTATCACCCCAAATCCATAGTTTGCATTAGGATTCATTCTTGGTGTTGTACATTCTATGGGTTTGGACAAATATACAATGACATGTATGTACCATGGCAGAATTGTACAGAACGTTTCACTGCCTTAAAAATCCTCTGTGCTATGCCTATTCATCCCTCTCCCAGCCCCTCCCCCTGGCAACCACTTATCTTTTTACTGTCTTCATAGTTTTGCCTTCTCCAGGGTGTCATATAGTTGGATTCATATTGTATGTAGCCTTTTCAGATTGCCTTCTTTCAGTTAGTAACAGGCATTTAAGTTTTTTCTTTATCTTTTCATGGCTTGATAGCTCATTTCTTTATAATACTTAATAATATTTCATTGCCTGGATATACCATGATTTATTTATCCATTCACCTATTAAAGGTCATCTTGGCTGCTTTCAAGTTTTCACAATCATGAATTATGGCAATTATGAATAAGGCTGCATCCTTGTACAGGTTTTTGTGTGGACATATGTTTTCAATTCATTTGAGTAGATACCAAGGAGCATGACTGCTGGTAAGAATATATTTAGTTTTGTAAGAAATTGGCCGGGCGCGGTGGCTCACGCCTGTAATCCTAGCACTCTGGGAGGCCGAGGTGGGCGGATCGTTCTGAGCTCAGGAGTTCGAGACCAGCCTGAGCAAGAGCGAGACCCCATCTCTACCAAAAAATAGAAAGAAAT
>CAUYSK010008404.1:0-11630 GCA_963575035.1 Avahi laniger
GAGAGGTGAAAGGTGTGGATCCTGCTTCAGTCTTCTACATGTGGCTATCCAGTTTTCCCAGCACCATTTATTGAATAAGGATTCTTTTCCCCAGTGTATGTTTTTGTCTGCTTTGTCAAAGATTAGATGGCTATATGAGGATCGTTTTATATCGGGATTCTCAGGTCTATTCCACTGGTCAATGACTCTATTTTTGTGCCAGTACCAAGCTGTTTTGATTATTATAGCCTTATAATAAAGTTTGATGTCTGGTAAATTGATACCTCCCATTTTAATTTTATTGCCTAGAATTGTTTTTGCTATGTGGGGTCTTCTCTGGTTTCATACGAAATGTAAAATTAATTTTTCTCATCTGTGAAGAATGATGCTGGTATTTTAATAGGAATTGCATTGAATCTGTAGATCACTTTGGGTAGTATAGACATTTTAACAATGTTGATTCTGCCGATCCACGAGCATGGTATGGTTTTCCACCTGTTTACGTCCTCTGCTATTTCCTTCCTCAATGTTTCATAGTTCTCCCTGTAGAGGTCTTTTACCTCCTTAGTTAAATATATTCCTAGGTACTTTATTTTCTTTGCTGCTATTGTGAAGGGAATTGAGTCTTTGATTTGGTTCTCGGTATGACTGCTGTTGGCGTATATGAAAGCCTCTGATTTGTATGTGTTGATTTTATATCCTGAGACTTTACTGAATTCATTTATCAGTTCCAGGAGCCTCTTGGTTGAATCCATGGAGTTTTCTAGATATAATATCATGTCATCAGCAAATAGTGAGAGTTTGATCTCTTCTATTCCCATTCATATGCCTTTAATTCCACTCTCTTGCCTGATTGCTGTGGCCAGGGCCTCCAGCACTATGTTGAATAGAAGTGGAGGTTGTGGCCAACCTTGTCTGGTTCCAGTTCTAAGTGGGAATGCTTTCAATTTTTTCCCATTCAGTATGTTGCTGGCTGTGGGTTTGTGTCATAAATGGCTTGTATCACTTTTAGGTAAGCCCCATCTATGCTTATTTTGTTAACTGTCCTTATCATAAAAGGGTGTTGAATTTTGTCAAATGCTTTCTTTGCATCTATTGAGAGAATCGTATGGTTTTTGTTTTTGCTTCTGTTTATGTGGTGAATTACATTTATAGATTTGCGTATGCTGAACCTCCCTGCATCTTTGGGATAAAGCCCACTTGGTCATGATGGATTATTTTCTTAATAAGCACCTGGATTCGGTTAGCTAGAATTTTGTTGAGAATTTTTGCATCTATATTCCTAAGGGATATTGGTCTGCAGTTTTCCTTTTTTGTTGCGTCCTTTCCTGGTTTTGGTATCAGGGTTATGTTGGCTTCATCAAATGTGTTGGAGAGGAATCCATCCTTCTCGATGCTGTGGAATAGTTTCTGCAGGATAGGCACCAGTTCTGCTTTGTAGGTGTGGTAAAATTCGGGTGTGAAACCATCTGGTCCGGGACTTTTCTTATTTGGAATGTTTTTTATTGCTGTTTCAATTTCAGTCCTTGATATTGGTCTGTTCAGGAATTCTATTTCTTCCTGGTTGAGCCTAGGGAGGTTGTGTGTTTCTAAAAATTTGTCCATTTTCTCGACATTTTCCAGTTTGTGTGCATAAAGATTTTTGTAGTATTCATAAATTATATCTTAATCTCCATGGCATCAATTGTAACTTCTCTTTTTTTGTTCCTGATGGAGCTTATCAGAGATTTTTCTTTTCTGTTTTTCATTAGTTTAGCCAAAGGTATATCAATTTTGTTTAGTTTTTCAAAGAACCAACTTTTTGTTTTATCAATCTTCTGTATAGTTTCTCTGCTGTCAATTTCATTTAGTTCTGATTTGATCTTATTAATTTCCCTTGTTCTGCTGGGTTTGGGGTTAGTCTGTTCTTCTTTTTCCAATTCTTTAAGTCGATTCATTAGGTTGTCTATTTGTGCTCTTTTTGACTTTTGGATATAGGCATTTACGGAAATAAACTTTCCTCTCAGGACTGCTTTGGCTGTATCCCACAGATTTTGATAACTTGTGTCACCTTTGTCATTTATTTCTAAGAGTCTTTTGATTTCCCTCTTTACTTCCTCATTTATGAAGGAATTGTTCGGCAGAAGGTTGTTTAATTTCCATGACTTTGTGTAGAGATGAGAGTTTCTGTTGGGGTTGATTTCTATTTTTTTTCCACTGTGATCTTAGAAGATGCATGGTATGATTTCAATTTTTTTAAATTTTTTGAGACATGCTTTGTGTCCTAGAATATGGTAAATCTTAGAGAATGTCCCATGAGCTGATGAGAAGAACAAATATTCAGTGATTTTTGGGTAGAATGTCCTATAAATGTCAGTCAGGCCCATTTGTTCTAGAGTTCTGTTTAAGTCCATTATTTCTTTGTTAATTTTCTGTTTGGAGGATCTGTCCTGTGCTGTCAGTGGGGTGTTGAAGTCTCTGACTATTATGGTGTTGCTGTTTATCAGTTTGTTTAGGTCAAGTAGAGTTTGCTTTATGAATCTGGTTGTACCTAAGTTGTGTGCATACATATTTAGAATTGTTATGTCTTCTTGTTGAACTTTGCCCTTCACCATTATATAGTGACCCCCTTTGTCTTTCATTACTTTTGTTGATTTAAAAACTAAGTTATCTGAGATTAAAACTGCCACACCAGCCTTCTTTTGGCTTCCATTTGCTTGAAATATTGATTTCTACCCCTTTACCTTGAGTCCAAACACATCCTTGCAGGTTAGATGCCTTTCCTGAAGACAGAAGATATTTGGCTTGTATTTTTTTATCCATTAGGCCAGACTATGTCTCTTGCTTAGGGAGTTCAAACCATTCACATTTATTGAGACAATTGATAAGTGGGGAAAATTACTGTTCATTCTGTTGGGTTGCCTTTTGTTGCTTTGTTTTCTCTCTTGAGCCATCGTGGAATCTAGCCTTTGATCTTTAGCTTTTGAGTCGTTTTACATTCAAGAGTGTTTATTGTGCTGATCCTTGTGTAGTTCTATTTTGAGTACTTTTTGAAGTGCTTGTCTTGTCTTGGTGAATTCCCTCAGTCTTTGCTTATCTGAGAATGTCTTTATTTCTCCTTCATCTACAAAACTTAGTTTTGCAAGGTACAAGATTCTAAGCTGGGCCTTATTCTGTTTCAGAAGAGTGAGAATGGGGCCCCAGTCTCTTCTTGCTTGTAAGGTTTCCGTTGAGAAATCAGAAGTTATTCTGATGGGCTTTCCTTTGTATGTTACTTGTTTCTTTCCCCTCACAGCTTGTAGAAGGGCCTCTTTAGTGGCGATTTTGGTCAATCCGATGACTGTGTGACGTGGTGTCTTCCTATTTGCATTGAATCTCCCTGGGGTCCGTTGAGCTTCTTGTACCAGTATATCTAGATTTTTAGCAAGGCTTGGAAAATTCTCTATTAATTCTTTAAATAGCTTATCTAGCCCTTGAGTGTTTTCTTCTTCACCTTCCGAAACCCCTATCACCCTCAGGTTTGGTTTTTTCACATAATCCTGCATTTTTTGTAGGCCTATTTCTTTTCTCTTAATTATCTGCTCGATTTCTGTGACTGACTTATTTAATTGCAAGGAGTTGTCTTCAATCTCTGAGATTCTTTCTTCTGTTTGATCTACCCTGTTCTTGAGGCTTTCCACAGTGTTTTTTAGTTCCCTGTATAAGTCCTTCATTTTCAGGAGATAGGTTTCATTTTTCTTTAATATTTCAATTTCTTTAGTGAATTTTTCTTCCAAGTCCTGGATTTTTTTTGTGTGTGTGGTTTCTTTGTGTTGGTTATCAATTTTTTCTTGTATATCATTCAGTTTTCTTGCAATCCATGTTTGAAATTCTTCTTCTGTCATTTTAGTGTTCTGAGTTTGGTTAATGTCCATTGCTGGGGAGCTGTTGTTCCTCTTTGGGGGTGTGCTTTCCATTTGAGTCTTCATACTTCCAGAATTCTTTGGCTGGTTCCTTCCCATCTGGATCAGTTGTTCCTTCTTGCCTTTAAATTTTTGTTTGGATAATGACACACCCTGCTTAGTCTCTGAACCAGTAGATGGTGTTTGTGGATGAGATTCGACCACACCCTTTATGATGAATCAGTAGATGCAGTAAAAGGGTGTGCAGGATGACCTCCCTGTCAGTAGGTGGCACTTGCAGGGAGAAGGGAGTTGCGGTGTTGTTTTTGGATCCCCTAGCTATCTCTTATTCCACTAGAGAGGCCCTCTTGTGCCTCAGGTGTTGGGTGGGGCCCTGGGATTTCCAGGTGTGTCCTTATTCTCCACCTCAGTGGGAGGAGTGAGTCTGGGTGGAGTTCGGTTGGGTAAGCCTGTCCTCAGGCTCCGCAACCGCTGTTCTGCTCTTTGTTTCTATGCAGAGCTTCCAGGAGGGGCTGAAATGGCTCCACTCAGCTGAAAGTCTGGGCTTGGGGACTAGGGCTGTCCAAGAACTGCACTCTGGAGCAGGTCTCGCTCACCTCCAGTCTTCCCTTCTCCGTGTCCTCTCCCAGGCCTCTGTCAGGAAGTGGGACCTCAGGCTAATGGATCTCCCCTGGCTCTGAAGTGGACCAGGATGTTCCCTACCCAGGATCGTAGCCTGAGCTGGGTGCACAGCCCTCTTTTGGGAGGAGGGTTGCCAGTCAGGCACACTGATCTGCCCCTGAAGGCACACACTTCTCAGTAGGCTCTTTCACAGATCTCTCCTCCATGTCCCAGGGTAGTGCGATCGTGACCTGGGTGTATGGGATCTGGTCTGCAGACCTGAGCCCTGGACCCTGGAGATCTATCCCTGACCTTGCCAGGGGGAGAGATGCTGGTCTTGAATCACCTACAGGGTGCCCAAGCTGGATCGATTTCACTCCACCTCTAAATTTGCCCCACTCTCCTGGAATCCCCAGGCAAGTAGCACCTGGGAGGGTTGGCGGGTAGGGAACTGGCAGTCTGAGTACCTCTCAGTCTGCTGTAGGGTCCCAAAAGGAAAGGTCCCGTTCCTTGGAGATGTCTCCGTGTGATGGCTAAATTGTCTCTCTGGGCACTCACGGTTAGGGAGGGGGAAGGAGAGAATGGAGCACTATGGCGTCTGCCTCTAGGCTCGGGTCTGCACCCGGGGAGGTGCCCTGAGGGGGCTGGGAGCCCGGCGCTGAGTCCACAAGAGGCCATTGCTCACTGGCGGCAGCTGTCTTGGGCTGGTGTCCACAGGTCTCTGCAACTGCTCAGGAGCCACCAGCAGTCCGAAATGCAAGGGAGGGAGAATTTAGCCACTCCACCTACCCTTGTCTCTGGTCTCCAGGCCTCTCAAGCCCTTTCTCCTTCCAGTTCTCCTCCGCAACGTCTTCCCGTGGAGTCTCCTGTAGTTTCAGGCACCCTTCCTTCTGACTCTCACCCGATCTATGTTTCTCTGCTCACTTATTTTTTTTCTCTTTCTTCTAAAATTCATCTTTTTTCCAGAGACATTCTGACTGGTGGCTTGTCTTATCCGCCATCTTGGCTCTTTCCCCCGGGTTGTTCTTGTTTAATATTAGAATTACTCTTTACATTTGCAGCAATGTTTTTCTTCCTACTTTCAATTTTACATTCTTTGGCAGCGTGAGGGGAGACAAGGGCATAGGCAAGAGAATTAAAAAGACCATCAGTGTTTCTTCTATCTTCAGAGGCATAAGACTGTGGGGAAAAAACAAAATTTTTTGTTTGTTGTTTTTACTAGTAGCATAGGACTTATCATATAGCATGCACTTAAAAATGTTTTTTGCTTCATTGCTTCAATTATCACAGCTATCAATATTAGCCAAATAATTAGGTTTGTAATGGTCGGCAGATTGTCAAGTTACATATATCACAAAGATGTTATTTATTTTGACTTTCTATTTCAAGTCATTTGTTCTAATTCTAAATGGAATATTATACTTTGATGTTAAAGAAAGCACAATTAACAAATAATATAGTCTAAGTCCCATTTTGACAGTTGGGAATGCATTGAGATTTTTGTCTTTTGTGGAATGTCATGAAGTGGAAATTACCCTGGACTAGAAGTCAACAATTCTGGGTCTATAATAGACAAACTGGAGCAAGTCATTTTAACTTTTTGGAGTTTAAGCAAGAGGTCATATGGACCAGTCTGAGAAGTTAGCAGAGGAGATGGGCAGAAGTAGAGAAGGCTGAGGTATGATAGGACCTGTGATTGCCTAGATAAGGTAGCAATGAGAGAGAAGGATCAGGAAAAACTTATAAGTTTCAGATGAGTAAATGGGTGGATGGTTGGGCTATTCACTGACAATGCTATGGCCAAAAGCCTCATCAGACAATATACTTTGATTTGGGGCAGGAATTGGAAATACAAGAAAATATATATCTATTTCCACTCCCCTCAATAAAAACCCTTTGGGAGCAGAGACAATGTCCCCTGCATCTTTCTGTGTCCACCATGTAATACAGTGCATGGTACATTGCACTTGTCCTTTTGCAATTTACAGAAAATTGCACAATTTTAGTATTTATTTGTGTTGCACATATATAGGTTGACTAGTCTAGTCCAAATTGAATTTCAACTAGCAAACTGAAATTTGAACGTTTCAGCCTCAGTTTTCAGACAAATTCATTTATTTGTGGGTTTTTTTGGAGAGATTTAGTCATGCCTAAAACTCTTCTTGACCAATTCTTGAAACTGTGTATTCTTCCAAGTATTTATGGCTTTTAAACTCAAAAGTGAACATAAAAAATTCAGAAAAGCAGAAATGTATACACCTAAAGATCCTTCAATTTTATCTCACAGATGAAGATCAGATCCGTTTGAAACAAGTAAAATAATGTCAGATCTTTGTGGATCCTCAATGACCCTTCGGTTCCCTCAATTCTGATGCCGTTGTCTCTCCCAACTCACTGGACCCCTTCACATTCTCAAAGATGTCACCCATAGGTTTCCAGGCAATGCTAACAAGGCTGGTCTTTACCCTGAAGTTAGGCATCAGCTGCTGTCCTCACATTTTAAGTTATTATTACTATTTAATAAAACAATGGCCAAGGCTTGTGTAGCTCTTAGTGGGGTACTCTCTCTGGAGATAATGCTCAGATTTTCTGGGAAACTAATTTATTTTCTTTTCTTAAAACAGATCACAGTTAAGTCTGTAAAAGGTAGGAAAGATCTAGCATGGTGTAGAAGAAATGTGGTGCTGGACTGATGAAAAGACACAACACAGGCCGTCTTGAGCAGATAAATGATCAGTATGTGCAAATTATACGTATGAACGGAGCAGAAGATACATTTATTTTCTGAAAGTTGCTGAGACTACCAGTGTTTTGGTAAATTCCTGAGTATGAGCCTCAACTTGAATTACAGAAACTGTCTGTGGTCCCTAACCCCTGGGCCATAGACTGGTACCAGTCCGTGGTCTGTTAGGAACCAGGCCACACAGCAGGAGGTGAGTGATGGGTGAGTGAGGGTATTTACAGCTTCTCCCCATCACTGCCTGAGTGCCACCCCACCTCCACTGCCTCCCTCCTCCTTTCTGTGGAAAAAATTTGTCTTCCATGAAACCCGTCCATGGTGTTAAAAAGGTTGGGGACCACTGGAAACTGTGTACACATAAGCCAAGCTTTCAGTGATGGGTTAAGTTTTTTCATTTCTTAGAGTTTTAGAGATTTTTGTCTTTTTAATTCCTTATCAATGTCTCGTTAACACAACCACTAGCACAATTTCTTGATCATAGTCCTTACTTGACAAATATTTGTGAATTGGGGCTCTTCATGTAACAAACTTTTTCCATTGTGCTTAGAGCTTGAATTTATTAATCCATCAAACAGTTGATCTATTAAGCTCCTACTATTTGTCCTTCAGTGTGCGAGAGACTCTGAGATATATGAAGAACTATAAGACTTGACTGGTGCATTTAAGTGCACAACTTATTTGAAGCCATGATGAAAACAATAGTTAACATTTATAGAGCACCTACTATGGGCCATGTACAGTGATAACCACTATCTAGCTTCTGTTTTAAGTCTTTACAACAGCCCTCCATGGTAAATGTTGTTGCCTGTGTCATCCTGTTGCTGGTGACAGAGTTTGTTACGGGGGGAACTCAAGTTCTATATCAGGTTGGCCTGCGTCAAAATCTCTCGTATTTCTTTCTATGCCTGTGGCATTAGTACACATGAATACATACATTCATTGTGGATATTCAGTCATTTGTCTGGTATCAACAAGGGTTTACCATATACCTGACAGTGTACTAAGCATGACAGAGAGAGAAAGTGAGAGAGAGAAAGAGAGAGAGAGAGGCAGAGAGAGGGAGGGAAAGAGACTTGGAGCATCTATTGAACAACACAAAATATTTGTCCTGATGGAGCTTACCATCCAGTGGGAAAGAAAGTCAAGTGAGTAACCAAGCAAACAAACACACAAATGAGCAAACAAGCATCTGTAGTTTCTGACAGTAAAATATGATTACTGCCAAAACTAAGGTTGGCTAAGAGGGCACAGAGAGTTAAAATGACTTGCTCCAGTTGTTGGAATTTTTATTGGAATTGCATTGAATCTATAGATCAACTTGGGAACAACTGACATCTTGACAATATCGAGTCTTATTATCCATTAACATAGTCTATCTCTTCATTTGTTCACTTCTTCTATGATTTCATATATCAGAAAACAATATTTCTCAGACTCGAGGACTCTTTATTGTTTTAAGCAATGGAAAATGATGATAGTCGCATTCTGACAAGTCATCTCTAAGCCCCAAATGTCTGATCATAGGTAGGGTAGTAAGAGAAAGATACAACCACCACCAAAAATTGTGAAATTAAAAAAAAAATGAAAACAATGTCTGAAGCAACCCCTTTCCATGTCCCAGTGTACCAGTCACTCTCACCAAGATTTCTCACTTTATACCCAGGATGATGATGCTTCTGGCCTTCCTGGGCTCTGCCTCTCATTGGCATTCATGTGTGTGTCTCTTGAGGTTAACCAGAATGTCCGTCTCTGCCTTAGAGAAAAAAATTCCCAAATAAAATGTTTCAGGCCAGGCATAGAACATCTACTTGCTTTTATTATAGCACATCCTCTGAAGAAAATTGTTTTTGTTTCTCACAGCAAATTATGTTTATCTTTCTCCAATTTTATTTCTAAAGGAGAGTGGTGTCTTCTGATTGTTTCAGACTGGGATATAGATTAAATGTCACTACCTTGTGGTAGCCCCTCCCAGAGCCCCTACACTGTTGGTTTCTCCTGGACTATGCGAACATTCTTACAACCTGTGGGCCCAGGGCAGGGAGAAAGAAAAGACACTCAACTACAAAAAATTACTGAAACTTTATGTGACTGTTCCCAATTTTCCCAGGCAAGGAGGTCAATTGCAACTGATAAACCTCTACTGAGAGTAGTAACATATCAACTCACCAGGAAACACAATATGAAGACAGAGAACGGGTTACAATATGGATTGAGTCAGTCAACAGAAATCTTATGCAGCAGACCACAGAAAGAGATGTCCTTTCTCAAATATTGACAGTTCTCTCTACACATGGGAAAGCATCAGACCTACAGGAAGCAAACACATTGGGAAATAAAATCTTCTCTGCATATTTTTGAGTTTCTGTCTCCAGTTACACACACTAAGCTCACCTTCCCTCTTCCATCACTGCTGCATTTATTGTACACATATATGTTTTATTTCATTTTTGAATGTTGTACTGCACTGATAAATCTATTTATGAATCAATACCACATTATTTTACTTTCCAACTACTTAAAATATATGATAGATGGAGTCATTGTTTTTCTTTTCAGACTTCTCGTGCATATTTTATTTGTTTGCTTTTCTTTGCAATAAAATTTCTACCACCAGAACACAGTAAGATGGTAGCTACATTGGAATCAAACTCAATCTATAAACTAATTAGAATATCATTGACATCTTGATATGTTGAATCCTCTTTTCCAAATATGTAGTATCATTTTTCATCATTTGTAGGAATCTATTTTGCATATTTTTCAGAAATATTTCACACTAACTTCTTATTAATTTATTTTTAAATGTGATTTGCTATGTATTCCTGGAAATATCTTTTATTAATCTGTGAATTAAATATGTGACACTTTTATTTATTCTGTTAATGTGATTAATTGTAGTAATGGATTTACAGATGGTGAATATCACTTGCATTCCTGTCAGAAAGGGCACTAGATCATGATATAATGTTTAAAGTGCTAACATAATGACTTCTAATATTTTAAATTCTTCACATAGACATTAGTATGTCCTATGTCTGTAATAGTCTATATGGCTCAATTCAGGTGAAGTTGTATGTTACCCTTATGCACATTGCCTATCCCCGTGGGAGTTAATGCTGAAAAAGTATACATTACCAGAATACACAATCTATATGTCCATGTTAATTTGCATTGACTTGTACAAATTTGTCCCTATTTATTTTTCATATCTATATTTGACCTCAGGTTCTTACAGTGCAAATCAGCTGCTACAGTGCAACACGTTATTTGCACTGTAAACTGCTGAAAAATCCTCCTCACATTCTTTGTATGATTAGATTTCTCTCGCCATAATTAAATAATAATGTCTAGCTTAGAATCTTGAGAACTAACAGAAATTAGATTTTCCCCAGGGGAACATCTCAGGGAAGCACAGAATCCAGTAAGACACCTGTGCTTTGCTGTCGGCCCCTCATGTCTCAGACTTCATTATTTTGAGATTTCTCCAGGGGAGCCCCTGTCTGCCTCCAGGGATCATGGAAATGGAAATGAAGGGCCTCTCCCAAACACACTCCTCTCCCTGGAGATGCTCGTTAGAAAGGCATCATTGTTTTTGGTAGCCGGTAACTGGGACAAAGTTTTTCAAACTCTGATTAGGCCCCGAATGTACAGTGTCATTGTTCCTACAGGTGAAATGATAATTGCAGCTCTGTGGGGAGGTGAGGTCACAGGATCACAACTCATATCTCTCAGACCTGGCTGTCCTTGTCCCACACACTCGTGGCTGTGCTGACCTGATTGTGATCCCTGAGCCCATTAGCAGTGGAAGAAACTCAGGTGAGTATTTTGTACTTGGTCTGTGAGGCACAGTCTGCAAGGGCAGTAAGTGCATTAGGAGCTGGGTAAGTGTTCTTGTCTGAAAAAGGGATTCTTTAAGGCTGGACACTGAGCTGGTACAACATTCATGCAAGAAGGAGAAAATAATGACTGAGTTATGGGATGAACTTGTGCAAAAGGATGGAGGTCAAGACCATGAACCGGTCCCTACTCTTTCTAATTTTATATAATGTAATCCTCACTGTTCATCATTGTTGATTTTGAAAAAGTTATAGATTCCTGGATTTTTCAAGTTCTCTAGTATAATTTGGGAATGAATTTCCCAGATGCCCTATCTTCTCTACAGGAGTCAGGGACAACATTTCTAGGATGGATAGAGGTGTTTCTATAATATCTTCATGGCTGCGATAATGTATAAGGTATAACTGATTGAATTATTACATTCTGTTCAGTATAGGGTTTTGGTCAATTCGGGGCATATTAATATACTTAATGGAAACCATAACTTTGTGGTGACAGAAAATATCTGTTGTCTATTCATTGCGTTATGACTGTTTTCCTTCCTGAAATCAGCAAGAAAAGGTAAGTTAACCTTAGTCTTTTGTATTTTTAAA
>CAUYSK010008407.1:0-21571 GCA_963575035.1 Avahi laniger
ACACACACACACACACACGCACGCACACTTCATCCCTAGAGAGAAGACTCCTCAGATATATTTCAATGGGAGGCACATCAGTGCTTGACCTCAAAGAGCTGGTACCTAGGACCCTCATTTCCTAAAGACTTTCTCATTTCATGTTGGCTTGAGCTCCTCTTAGGAAAACTGCTTCCCTGTTGGGCATTCTGGTCCTGTGTGGGGGAAGCTGAACATTGCCCAGGAAGTAGGGAAGGGTGAGGATGGATGTGAGGCCCACTTTTCCATGGGAGGATCCCATGACCCTGATGTGTCTGTGGGCACTCCTCCCTGAGGCTATTCCTCCAGACGGTAGCAGCCAGACCGCTCCTGGACGACAGGGCCCCTGTTTGAGTCTTATTCTTATCCTTTCCTATCCTTACTTGGGGTTTAAAGGCATTACACCCTTTTTGCTTTTCTGCTACACTGTGGTCACCTGGCAACAGCCCCCTCTCAAGTCTCAGTCAGGGCAAGCCACGTTCTAATGGAATCAAATGAGAACATTGCTTGAGTTGATTACGCAACTTCTTTATGTAAACACTGAAGGAGTTTGCAGAAGAAAAGGGATGAGTTTAGTTGTTTGATTTCAGAGGATTTTAGAGATAACACTTGGAGCTACAGATTAGCAAACATTAAATCTGGATGTTTATTGGTGATAAGAGAATTCCTGAGCCCAGGTGCACTGCTTAAAAAGCTATAGATACTTACTTGGCTTGTAATGCTTATTTGTTTGTTGTTTGGGCTAAGGAGGAAAGAAGGGAGAAAGATAAAGAAACTAAACATAAATAGTAGCTAATTTTGTTCTAAGTTTTAAGAGGAAATATCCCTGGAGATACATATCAACTGGTTATTCAACATAAACTGAAGAGTAAAACACTTCAAATTTTTATAAACCTCTTTTAAAATTGGGATATACTGTAATAAACTGCCATTGGGAATGGAAAGATGGAAGTCTGGAGCTTGCTCATGGGCTAGGCATTTGTGTAGGTGTAGATCTCACAATGCAAGCTGTCTTCACATGGAAATACTTCAGATTAAAGGCAGGCCTTCAAATCCTCCCATTTGCTAAAATGCATTTACATGATGGCAAGGCCTAAGCAAACATTTAGCCTCTATTGGCACTTATTCTATTCCTAAGCCTAAAAAAAAAAAGACAGAAAAAACAAAAACTCCTACCATGTCTCATTTACAGTCATGTGTCCTCAGCATTAAGGAGGTTACTCAGTTATATTAGGAGCTAGATTATGATGTCAGAAAACATCATTTTCAGGAGAGAAAAAAGTCAGGATCCTGGGTATATATTGAGGTGAATTTCTACTGAAAGTAATAAACAGGGCAGCTTGGAAGAGATACCTGCTTTCTAATAATTGCCTTTAGTGGAACAGAAAAGTCTCCTTACAAGAAGTTTTTAATTCATTTAAAATTTAATTTTACTTTTTTGAGGAACAACGAAAAATATTTTTGAAAGAGACTGCTAAGAAGATCTCCCTTCTTTGGCCAGAAGAGCAGAGAGAAGATTGTAAATCAAGGAAAAGGTGAAGTAATAAATTGGGAGAGAACTTTGGTATTCTCAGTATATAAAGACTATTTATTTTTCCTGTGTCTATATTTTCTCTTTTTGTGGAGGAGAGGAAATTCTAAAAATATTTGATAGATGTTTTGCCATTAACACCAGAAAAGTGTGTGGGGAAAAAGAAAGGAGGGAAGGAAAGGGAGGTTAATTTTGTTTAATTAGTAGAAAAAGCAACATAAATCAAAGCAGTCTATTGATGCCAGTATTTAATTTATAATGTTCTGAGAGTATAATGAATTTATTTACAGCATAAATGATTTAATACTTTCAATATGATTTTTGGTTTAACTTTTTATTGGGGGAGGGTTGACTTTCATAAGCTGCGTAGTTTGAAACTTGGCTAAGTACCTTTGGATTTTTTATTGTGGAAGCAAATATTATCATTTTAATGTTAAACAACTTGCAAGCATTAAATGGCTCATTTGTGATGTACTTTTTTTTTACAGATTTCTCCCTTCACATCTAACGATTACATTAAAGCTCCTGTGTCTTTTTGGAAGGAACTTATTATAAATCAGAAAGTGTTAGAGGTTCAAAGGTTGACATTTCTGAGGGCTGATACTTTGTCTTTTCATGCCATGCAAACAGGTCTAACATTTAGAAATTCTTAAACGTTCAAGGGAAGTTGTGGAAATTCCCAGAGACTTTTTTTTTTCCAGTGGGAGGAAGCCAAGTTTTTCAAAGTATGGCGTTTAAAGCAATCAACTGAGGGAGATAGGAGCTTCTGGAAGAAGTACCCCCCCACCCGCCCCCCTACCTAAGCAGCAAACTTTAACTGCTAGCTGGCTGCAGTGAACGAGGGGGAAAAGGAGCCGAGATGAGCGAGGGTAGGTGAGAGGGCGCTATTTCACCCACCCTTGATAAAATCTGTGGAGCATCAGCCGGAAAGTCAGGCTTGATAAAAGTCAGACTCCCTTAATCATACCGAATCTCTAAATCACACCAGCCTGCTAGAGAGTAAGGAAACCTACCAGCAGGATTGTCTAGAAGACGAACATCCCTGGAACGGTTCCGAGCCACCGCCGCTCATTTCACAAAGATAGAAGATACCCACACCCACTGCAACCCTTTCCTAGATGATACTACCCAGTAATTCAGAGCAGTCTTTCTTCCCCGCCCAATAGAAAGCTATTGGGAAGAACCCCCCGCGCTCCCTTCGCTTCTCTAAGGCACAGCAGCGCACAGCGATAGTTCCGCTGCAACTGCCGGCGGAAGCGACTCAAATACAGTCATCCTAGAATCTGTAACCCGGGACTTTCGGAGGTGGGGAGGAGACAACAGAGTAGGGTATCAGAGTGAGGGTGGGTCGGACTCCTGAAAAGGGACGTACGCAAGCCCCGTCCCCCTCCGCAATTCAAAAGGGGTCTCCATCCCGTGCGCGGGCTTTGTTGAACGGGCTCCAGATGTCCCCAGCTGTTCTCAGACAGCAAGAAGTGCAATCTCAACCTGAAGTCTGAAACCGTTTTTGCTCTTCTAAGGAAACGATCTCTCCCTCCCTAGCCAATGTTCTCCACTCGGCTTGTCCCAGGAAAGGGCCAGGGAGGAGGGTGCGCATCTAGTGCCCCAAACTGCCAAGCGACGTTAGGGTTCCTTAAAATCACAGGCCAAAGTCCCTGCGTCCTCTCCGCCTAGGCTCCCAGGCCCCCGCGGTCCCCAGCCCCCGGCCCCCGCTCCTAGTCCTCCTCCTCGCCCGTCCGCCCCTGGCGGTCTTGGCGCCCGCGCGTCCAGCCAGGCGCGCCGGGGGCCGCCGGCTGCCGGAGGCGGTCCGCACGCCCTCGGGGACCTCGGCTCCCGGATCCGCGACGCAAGCTGGAGCCGGCCGGGCTGGGAGGGAGCAAGCGGATCCGCCCACGCCCCCGGCCCGGGGGATGGCGCAGCTGGGCCCGGGCTCCGGGCTGGGGTTCCGCAGTGCTCCGGACAGCTCCGGGGGCGGCAGGGCGGCAGGGCCGCAGGGCGGGAAGGGGGAGCTCCGCCGCTCGCGGCGCATTCCGGGCTCGGGGCTCCCCTCCGCTCGCTCCGGCGGCGCGGGGCCCGCTTGGGCCGTCCGTCGCCGCCCCCGCCCCCCGCGCGCCCGCCCGCGCCCTCGCTCGCCCCGCGCGCGTTCCTAGGGCGCCACCTCTTTGCGACTCGCTCACTTCTCCCGCAGGTTTGCCTCAGAGCGTGTGAACATTCCTCTGCTCGGCTCTCAACTCGCCTCCAACCTGCGCCGCCCGGCCAGCATGCCTCCCCGGCCGTGAGCGGGGCTGCCGCCGCCCCTCCGCGCCGCTGGTGACCCGCCCTCGCTGCCACCTGGCCCTCCTGATCGACGACACACGCACTTGAGACTTGTTCTCAGGGTGTGTGGAATCAACTTTCCGGAAGCAACCAGCCCACCAGAGGAGGTAGACAGACAGCTATGTATATATATGTGGGTCTCGCTACAAGTGGCTCTGGAACAAGAGAGCCTGGTTCGCAAAGAAGCTGACTTCAGGGGGGAAACTTTCTTCTTTTAGGAGGAGGTTAGTCCTGTTCCACGAACTCAGGAGAGCTGCTGGCCAGATTAATTAGACATTGCTATGGGAGACACGTAAACACGCTATTCATCACTGATGCATATATAAAACCATTTCATTTTCGCTATTATTTCAGAGGAAGCGCCTCTGATTTTTTTTTTTTTCCTTTTTGGTCTCTTTTCGCCTGTGTGGTTTGGAAAAAGCACAGTTGGAGTAGCTGGTTGCTAAATAAGTAAGTGCGGAGAGGCTGCAGAGAACGTGTTGTGTTGCTTTCTTTTTTTCTTTCTTTTCTTTTCTCTGAAACTTGGGAGATGCCCTTGATGTTGAAGAGACTATTTGAGAGCAGGCTAACAGGGGGAACGGAGTCGTGCGAGGAGATGCAGAGTCTGGACTGACACTTCGGGTCCCTTTCCACTCTGTTGCAGGTCCCGAGCGCAAGAGGATATGATGCTGCGGAGACTGGTTCAGCACTGGAGCGTCGCGGTGTTCCTGCTGAGCTACTCGGTGCCCTCCTGCGGGCGCTCGGTGGAGGGGCTCAACCGCCGGCTGTAAGTGCCCCATCCTCCCCGAGGCGCCGGGTTAGGGAGGCTAGTGGGACAGGCTGCCAGGCTGGGACGCTGCCGAGGGCTCGCAGCGGTCACTGATGCTCTTCCCCCCGGGTTAGGAGAGTGGGGCCATCCCGCTACCTGCCCGGGGCGAGCCCGGGTCCTCAAACCTAGCGGGAGAACTGGTTGAAATTCAAGGTGAGACAGGGAAGAGACAGATTTTGTGTGTGTTTGCATAAGAGGGAGCGTTTTACGGAATCTCCTCTAGGGAAAGATCCTCTACCTCCAGGGAAAGAAAAGGATTACTTTCAGAACCCGGGAAGGTTTTGAAAGTCGGAGGAAGCTGAGCGATCGATGGGGACATATGGTCTGTGCGCGCGTATGTATACATACTGAATGTGGGTGGCAGTTTGTGTGTGAAAAGCAAACTCCTTACATCTAATTTTATTATGAATGACATAATTTTAAGCATATAAAATGGGACCATATTACATAATGAAAGCATATTATATAATAAAGTAGTACAACTTTGCAGTGGCACAACTCCAACGTTAGTATTGATACAATTCAGAAACGCTAGAATGTCCGATTCCAAAATGAGTTTTAGGTGTGGAAACTTTATTTTCCCCCTTGGAAGTATTGCTAGCGGTTCTTTAATCTGGAGTCAAATATTTGCATTATAGACTGGAAACCTGTATTTTGGCATTTTCATTTGGTGATTCTTTTAAGGATAATTTCGACTTTAAAATAATCATACATCCAAGTACAACAGAGAAATGTCACTATGTTGTATGACTGAAAAGTAAGAGTATCTTAATAATCTGTTGGATCTAGCAGTTCATTAATGTGTGTAATACCATCTTTGGGCTGTCTTTAAGCTGCGGACTCAGTGTTCAGGATGGGAATACTACAAAGTTTGAGCATTGAGAAGAGTTTGACTCTGGAGAAGGAATTAAGGAGAACTTTTACACTAACCATAAAAACAGCAATATCTAATATTTACAATCAGGTTCATGGTGCTTCCTTGTAAATTTCCGAGGGTGTACAAAAAGGCAACTGTTTTATATGTGCCCCTGGTCTATTATTAAAGCAGAAAATCCTTAAATGAAATTACTTTAGACATGTCTGAACCTTGGCACCAAAATCAAAATCTATTATGAATCTCCTAAGGCAAATTGTGTAGAACATTGTACTGAAGATAAAGCTGCATTGTATTCTTCAACATTTTGCTGATGTATTTCTGAAAATTGTCTTCAGATTTTTTGCTCATTTTGGAACTTGTGTTAAATTCAATAATTTAAAATCCATATATAAATAGAGATGAAGACTAAATTTTTAAAAGCACACTTAAATACTGTATTTGGCTAAGAAATACTATCTTGGAACAGAGCCAATTTTTTCTTTAAAGTTGCTTAAGAAATACCTGTTTTCTCTTTTGAGAAACAGTAACTGAGCCATGATTAAATCCACAACTACAGCATAAAAATACTGCTAAGTAGTCCTGAAGCTATTTTTAACTCTTTCTTTGTTGCACCTTACAAAATACACATCAGAAACCATTTAGCAGCCAGAGACTGTTATAGTTTTGTTTGTGGGTGAAATATAATATTGTAGTTAAACACTCACACTCAGCAGATGGTTATAAAACTACCACAAAACATTCTCATAGTTAATGGGTAATAGATCATCACATTACAACCATGGTTTTTCAGGGAGGCTGAAATCATCTGTAGATGAAGATGTTTCATCAAATTATTATAGCCAAATGGAGTTTAAAAAACAAGTCATTATTTTTGCCTTGCTGCCAAGTAACAGTAAATTTTGTGTGCTAGACAAAACATTAGTCTACTGTTACGCTAAATCAAGCTAGTTTCTCAAAGAAATTTTAACATATAATCAAATCATGTTGCTCCTCAATTTTGACACAAAGTATTAGGAAACTGCTTTAGAAGTACAGATTTTTTTTTTTTTAAGTAGGTGCTAACTTCTAAGGGAGAGGAACCTACAGTGACAAGATTTCCTAAACCATATGAAGGAGGCAATTGTAAGTTGTGAATCTTCTGGATCTGTTAGTCCAAAGATTTTAATTAATGGAGCGAGAGCATGATCGAGTTGGATATTGGAAAGTGAGGCCTATGGATGTTACTGTACAGATGAACAAGGCTGTGAGCAGGTGGCTATCTCTGTGTTTAAGTGAGAGAGGGAACCCCAGCAGATTCAGAAACCTGAAACATCATTGGCTGATTTGCTTGGGAGCCAGACTGGATCTACTCCACTTAATGAGAAGCGTAACTTTTGACTGAGTCATTGGGGTTGGAAGGGACTTCTGGTGAGTCATCTTAACTCTAACATCCTAACCCTGTCTCTTCTATGTACCACAAAATTTTTCTTCTCAAACACAGAATCCTTCTTTCGGAGGAGCTCAGCATCAGTACAAGTGTGCTGCTTCTTCCTATGCTGGAAGAGGAATTTCCATCATTGTTTATGCCCTCTGTTCCTTGATAGTTTCTTAGAAATTTAATCTTCTTCCCTGAAAAGTCCGTTGAGAGTGAGTTTTCTTTAAAGAGGAAGAGCTATGTTTTGACAGAATTTAGAGTTATCTGTGTTAAGCATTTTCCCCAAATTTTTGCAATTCTTTTTTTGCAGTAATCAAAGGAGAGCATCACATATAACATACTCGTTTTTTCATTTTGGAGCCTAGGTATATAATAAATGCCATGTGAACCATTGTGCTACATAACATTTACAGACATATTTAATAACAAACCATATTTACAACCTAAATATTTCAGAGTTACCTAAATTGAAAGCCTCCTCAATTTGAATTTATTACTCAGTATCTATGTACGTCTAGTTTGTATAGGCCCAATCATTTATTCCTGTATATTATGTCTTATTTGGGAAATAAATAAAACACTTTATGGCCCTTATTCCTTGTCAGTGATAAAGATACCATTATATTCCAGATCCTCTAATGCAATTTCCCAATCAGATTCATTCTTCACAATATTTTAAGTGCAGAAGTCTTTGAAATACTAAGTAAATTGTCTAACAGCATTTCAGACTTAGCATTTAAGAAAACTTTTTTTCTAATATACTGTTACCCCTAAAAGGTAGATGGAAAGCTTTGTCCCTCACAAGAGATGTACTATTTTAAACTGGACAAAGTTGTACCATAATGTAGGCTTTTTATAAAATAGAAGGATAGGATGATTACTGCATTTCCCATGAGAACCATCCTGGGAAAGTGCAGCTCTTGAGTTAGGAAGGCACAGTGACTCACAGTTGACAGGCTAGCCATGATGACAAGCATATATGCCTGTCAGAGGGGGAATGAGCAATAGTGGCTTGATTAGAACAGACTAACCATTAAAGTTTTGGCTTCAAGTTAAGGTAGAATGGGCTATATTATTCATTTGGAGAGCAGTACAGATGAGGAGGGTATCTGCCAGGAATTGAGAACAAAATAAAAGCCCCAAATACTATAAATTATTACTGATTAAGAACTTCTTTTTAATGTGACATTTTGCTAAAAGATACTTATTAAACTGCAATGCTTCTGAAATATGCAATTATATCAGTCCTATTCTTTAAACATGTTATTAGAGAATATAAATACATTGTACCAAAGCCTCAAACTTGTAGATTATTAAAAGTTTCCAGAATACTAACTATGCCACCGAGTAAGTGAATTTTAATCTAGTCACATGTGGCACCTTCAAAAAGGAAGAGAGACTCCTTCATGCCTCATTTAAACCAGGCTCCTGTTAAATTCCTTTCCATGAAGTCATGTCTTTTTTGAACAAGCTACATGGCTTAAAGTCAGTCCACACACTAAAATACTAGAAGGAGGCTGGCATTCGGGCAAGAAGGGCTGGAGAAATGATGACTACATTTGCATCTCTTACTCTCTTCTTTGGCTCATTCCTCCAGTAATAGTCCAAACTTAGGAATCCAAGTTTCTTACTTCAGTGATGAAAATGGACTTTTGGGGCAATAGGCTTGATCTTCAAAGAAACTGATATATTTCTGTCCAATTCACCCATTGTTATGGTGATTTTATCACCCTATGGCTTCCCATTCTTGTTCCCTCAACAGAGGAACATGTTGAGACTTTAGCTTTGGCTTTGGCCAGAGAAAGGGTTGAGCAAATTAAAAAAGCAATCTTGGTTTTAGAATCAGAAGACCTAGTTTTTGGAACCCCAGCTCTGCCAGTTCTCATTGTGTGAACTAGGACAAGTCATTTAATCTCTCTGCACCTCACTTTCCCCATGTATAAAATGGAGATAATAATGCTATTTATTACTGTCATATTTCTCTAAGAAGTTAAAGAAGTTGTACTAACAAAAGCAACAAGGGACCTTGCCACCATTGTGTCAGCGAAATAAGAATACAGGGGATATAGCCCTGTGAACTATCCTCCCATGAGCTTGAGGATGAGCCAGTTGGAGGGCTATTCTAACTGTAAGATTGGAGTTAGGTAAGAAAGAGTTGAAACAGGCATGATATGACTGATTAATGTATGCATTCCTTAAATATAGCTAATAATGTACACACAGAATAATAAAAGAATACATGATGATAGACATGGAAGCACAAGTCAGAGTTTCATCTAAAAAGCTTGACAGGGAATCAGTTTGTTATTTTTCACTAGATTTGCATTAGAGTGTTATTTAAATAACAAAATCACTTTATATTTGTTCCTAAACATATTTTAAGATAAAGAAAGGAAGGAAAAAAGTGAACTTCTCAATTGAGTACTAAGGATAATATTCTTTAGAATTCTAACTTTTAAAAAAAATCTGGAAGCACAGAAGAAATAGAATGATCTCATTTAATTTAAGCACACAAAGAAACCCATTTTAAGGAGACCACCCACAACTTCACAGAAAAGTACTCTTTCTGATGGTTGGCCTTCAAATACAGGTTCCTGGTAGCCAGTAGTGTAAAATGTTAAAGTTCAGCCTGTTAGTCAGATGGTTTCCTAGACAGGCTTCACTGCTCACTTCATCCTTCAGCCTTTGTTTGCTTTTACTCTTACAGCTTGCTGTTCTTTGAAATTCAGTATTATTATTTTCTTAATGAGGCGTGTGTGTGTGTGTGTGTGTGTGTGTGTGTGTGTGTGTGTGCGCGCGCGCGCAGCCTTGGGAGAGTACTCAGGTAAAAGCAGTCTCCTTTTTATTTCCCAAGCTGGGATTTCTGGATTTATTTCCCCAAAAGAACTCTGAAAAATGTGAAAGGATGCTCAGAGGTTTCTGTCCATTTCTGGGCATAAGTGAAGCATAGCATTTGAAATTGGGAGGGGAGCATAGAAATCGCTGACTCCGACCCCTCCCTTTCATATACATGAGGCCCAAGAATGTTCATGTCCCCCCAAGGTCACAGACCTAGTAAGTGGCAGACCTGGGACCTGCAGATGGGGGTCCACACATTCCCCTCTCTGTGCCTCCAGCTTACTCCCCTTCCGCTTGTGTCCTGTGCGGACCAACTAGAAAGCTGATGGGATTTACTCATGTCTTTGTTGTCTTTACCAACAACTAAAATTTAACTGTTTTATTCCCCTCCTGGTTTTTTTTTTTCTTCTTACAGCAAAAGAGCTGTGTCTGAACACCAGCTCCTCCATGACAAGGGGAAGTCCATCCAAGATTTACGACGACGCTTCTTCCTTCACCATCTGATCGCAGAAATCCACACAGCTGAAATCAGAGCTACCTCGGAGGTTTCCCCGAACTCCAAGCCCGCTCCCAACACAAAGAACCACCCGGTCCGATTCGGGTCTGATGATGAGGGCAGGTACCTAACTCAGGAAACCAACAAGGTGGATACGTACAAAGAGCAGCCACTCAAGACACCTGGCAAGAAAAAGAAAGGCAAGCCCGGAAAACGCAAGGAGCAGGAAAAGAAGAAACGGCGAACTCGATCGGCCTGGTTGAACTCTGGAGTGGCCGGCAGTGGGCTCGAAGGGGACCACCTGTCTGACCCCTCCGCGACACTGCTGGAGCTCGATTCACGGTAACAGGCTTCCTGGCCCACGGCCTCTTCCTCGTGCTCTCAGCTGGGCTTTGGAGCCTCCCTTCTACCTTGCCTTGGATTTTTTCCCCTCTGTCAGTCGCTGCACAATTCAAAAGCTTATGACAAGCCAGAATACTGACTGCCTTAAAGCAGTGTCCCCTAATCTACCCCTAATACAATGCGCATGCGCACGCCCACGCACTCAGGCTCTGTAGTGCATTCTCTTTCTCCACCGTCACAAACCCCAACACCAGTTCTGTAACACTCTACTAAATAATTTCAGCTCTTATTCAAGCTTCAGAAGCTAGTGACCATCTTCATAACTTGCTGGAGAGGTGTATTTATTCCCCCACTCTCACACCTTGACAAACTTTCTTGATAGTTTTTCATTTCTGTCTTTTTCTCACTTCAAGGGAGAACACAGAAGGATTTGATGTTATCTACAAACACTGCAGAACAGTACCTTACCATAAACAGTTCTGAGCCATTCACACTTTTTATTTAATTAAGTGTATTTAATTAAATTTTAAATTTATTTTAATTTAAAGAAATTAAATTATTTTTTAAACACACGCTTTAAGTTTGTTTACTTAAACCCTGGTTTGTACCAGCTCATGGAAAAAAAAACAGTTTCTGAAAATTTTTCAGTATTGCCTTGGAAGGATATAAGTTTTTCTCACGTATCTCTTTGTCTATTGGCAAGTTGAGTAATTTTTCTAGGGTAATGCAGTAAGAATAATAAAACTTCACACTTATGTGGCTTGTTTATCCTTAGCTCACAGATCCAGTTAATAATGACACTCACAGACTTCGGAATCAAAACAGCTTAGGCTCACGTCTTAGGTCTGAACTTATTCAAGTTCACAGCCTAGGGCAAGTTCCTCAGTCTTTCTAAGACTCTCTAAGACTCACTTTCATCTTATGTGACATGAAGATAATAATTGTACCAACCTCATAGAGTTGGGTGAAGATTAAATGAGATATTACATATGAGTTGAATGCCTGTCATATAGTAAAAACTCAATAAATGGCAACATATTATTACTCTGGTGCTTTTAGAACTAGCTCTGATTGTGCCATCTATACATATATTGGAGTGGGGGTGTCTCTGTGAGACAAAAAAGGGGGCAAATATTCATTTCATCTTATAAAATAGGCAATGAAGACATTCCACAGCTAAAGGACCTGAGTAGCTCTTGGAATTGAAATAGGTAGCCCTAGAACTGGATTTATTTCTCTATTTCCTGATGCTGAGACCAGTGCTATGTCCTCACTGCTTTTTCATCATGTATTTCCATTGATAGGACCTTGTTTTGTTTTTTACTTTCCAGTACAGCCCTTCTATGGGGCTTGAAAGAAAGAGGAAAACAGCACAAGAACACATCATATGCAACTAATGATGCCATTATTTAAAGAGTCCCCAGTTACTTCTTCAGTCCTTTCCTCTGACTCTGGTTCAGATAGAGTTACGGGGTGATATTTCAAAGGGGGTTTGCTACTTACCGTTATTTCTCTCCTTGAGTTGACAAACCCATCATTAAATAGCATATAAAATATTAATAGCAATTACATTGGATAAGAAATACAGCTTCAATAATCAATGGGCAGTGGCACTAAAAAAATCTTTAGCACAGTGAATGACCTATTCATTACCTATTCTGCAAACATGTAATGGATCTATAAGGGGTAATGAACCCTATAAATTCTGGCTCACAGAACATATTCAGTGTATTTTAACTGTACATATTTATAACACAAGAACCGTACTTTATTGCCAAAACTTATTTTTATCCATTGTCTTACTATATATATGAATTATAAAAACCAAAGTATAAGTAATTTCTATGGTTTTTATCCATTTAAAATTTAGAATGCTCTTTAAGTATCTGGAGAATTGATGAAAATCAATACTCATCAATTCTTATGCCCAAAGCTACCCCTAAGTTAAAGTAGGTTTAGTGGGCAGCAGCCTAATCAAATCCAGACCTAGGACTGAAAGAAACAGAAGGTTTCTCCTTTTCCTTTCTCTTCCCTGTTTGTGAGGGACATTCATGGAAAGAACTGTTTGTTTGGCAGCCAGATGTTGGCACCTCTCCCAATACAACCCCACAGAGGTGCAGGGAAGAGTGGAGAAATTTTGGAGTGTATTGATGAGAATGTATAGGGCCATGTAAATTTTGTAATACAAATAAAATCTTTTCAGAATAACTCTTTTAAAGTTTTATGTGACCAATCTTTTATTAATGTCCTCTCCTTAGTTTCTTTGTATTATTATGTGATGATCTGAGAGGTCTAACGAGATGGCAAACATGAACTTTATTATAATATATGCAGTATTTTTTTAAGGAAACTACTGAGGTAAAATTATCTGTTTCCTGTCACATGAACCATGCAGTGAAAAATGTATAGCTTTAAATTTTTGGAATTACATTTTAGAATTTTTGATGTTGCAAATGAGAGATCCAGGTGCAACAGGATTCATTTATTAGAAATCATATGTTTTGCCTTGATAAATATTGATTTAGAAAAATATAAAAAGTTTCTCAGGAGTCAAAACATCTAGGCCTCTAAAGTGTTGTCATACATACACATATAATAAACATGCATGTGTACTTGTAGGTCATGTTATATGGTTTACTCGACTATTCCAATATGTGCCTTTGTTAAAGGAAAGACTAAAAGGAAGGAGAGCAAACACACTGTCTGGGCAGGGTGAATTATAATTAAAAGATTTTTCCTTGGTCCTTTAACTTATTTCTTTTTTCTTTCTTTCTAAGGAAATAATATTTCAAAATATTATTCATTCTCTTTTTGCTTGTATTATTCTTAAACTCATTTTACTTAATGCCATTTAGTACAAAAACATTTAAAAATCAGTACAGTGCACAAATTATTGAGTTTTCAGAGGTCATCTTTTTGGCTTTATTCGTAACGTCCATCCACATCTATCTACCAATTAAAATTTTAATCTTAAATCTTCTTTTGTCTGCAGTTAGGCAGTATTTTAACATTCCAACCAAAACCATTGTTGAAGGGGTTAGTTCCTTAAGACATTAAAACACTCTCAATGCTCAATTTGCTTTTGTTTCCTTAAGCTGCACATAAAACTTTGAAATTGTTAAGAATTTGCTGTTTTGTAGGTCTCATACCCACACGTCTGCTCTGTAAAACTGCCCACAACTCTGGCGCGTTAATCCAATGACACAGCCAATCAAATTCCATTCTATAGTTGTTTCCTTAGAAAGGAATACATATTCACTGAAATGGACCACACAAAGAGAAGAGAAAGGGAGAGAGAAAAGCAGAGGAAACTCTGCTAGCCCATCTTAAAATACTGTCAGTGCACTATCTACATAGTTTAGAAAAGGTGTCAATCCCAAGTGTTAACTTATTCTGAATAATGAAACAAACAGTGATGTGAAATACTGCTATTTTATTCTTTTGAGTCAATTTATTCTCAGTTATTCTCTCATTTAAAATAGATTTTCCCAATTCCTAATGCAGTATCTATTGGAAAAAATCAGCAGAGTGAGAGACAAATGATCCTATTTTAGCTTTAGCTTTGAAAACTAAAATTCAATCACTACTATTGAAGGACAACTAGAGAAATGACAGATGTCAGCCTATCATCAACCAAACATATTCTGTTTAACTACACATCCTTCCAGCCTTGACCCAATGTGCCGTACTTTCACAGCCTTTACAGTCCATTATGTTAGTGAGAAATTGGCCAAAAGACCATCCGCACAAAATAAACAAACTTTGGATGGCCCAAGTCAGGTGCCACGGGGGAATAAACTTCTAAGTGAGTTGTATGTTATGATGGATGGCCCAACCTAGCCTTATCTCCAGGTTCTCAAATTTGTCCCTTCTTTTCCCAAACTTGCCAGCTGGCAGCCGTGGAGAATTCTCACAGGGTCTCTTTTTTTCTGACAGAGCATAAGTAGAAACTCAGGCCTTTCCCTTTCTGCACCTCATTGATCACTTAGTTGGGCTGAAGACCCTGCCTGTAGCAGGGGCTCTGTAGAGTCAGGTGGATCCCACAGGCACCCCCTGTAGGAGATATTTATAAGAGTCCCCTGAACTTCTTTCCACAGTGATTCCACGTTCCTTAATTTATATCCTTTATTTTGTATGTCTTTTCATTTGTGAAGAAAATTAATCTGTGTTCTCCTCTTCTTTCTCTTCCTTCTTTTTGCAGGAGGCATTGAAATCTTCAGCAGAGACCTTCCAAGGACGTATTGCAGGATTCTGTAATAGTGAACATATGGAAAGTATTAGAAATATTTATTGTCTGTAAATACTGTAAATGCATTGGAATAAAACTGTCTCCCCCGTTGCTCTATGAAACTGCACATTGGTCATTGTGAATATTTTTTTTTTTGCCAAGGCTAATCCAATTATTATTATCACATTTACCATAATTTATTTTGTCAACTGATGTATTTATTTTGTAAATGTATCTTGGTGCTGCTGAATTTCTATATTTTTTGTAACATAATGCACTTTAGATATACATATCAAGTATGTTGATAAATGACACAATAAAGTGTCTCTATTTTGTGGATGATTTTAATGAATGCCTAAATATAATTATCCAAACTGATTTCCCTTTGTGCATGTAAAAATAGCGGTATTTTAAATTTGTAAAGAATGTCTAATAAAATATAATCTAATTACATCATGACTCAGAGGGTGAATTATATCATTTAAGATTTCTGGTAGAAGGAACATGATATAGTTTTTTAAACTCTATTTGAATACAATCTTAAGTTTAATATGTTTGTATTGGTACATTTTCCAACATTTCCACATTAGTTTTTAGTTAAAAACCGCTTAAAATGCATTTTACCCAATATTTCAGTTCAAGTCAATAGCAGCATGGCTGAACTACCTAGACATTACTTCATAAAGTATGTTCAATTTGAAGTGCAGACAGGGGGGCAGGCAAAAAAGCAGCAGAGAAAAGTCAGGACAAAGGATTAAAGAAACTTAATCCAGAGAGTCAGCCAGAGCTGAAAAAAGGGAAAGAGCCCAGTCAGGGACTCAAAGGCCATCGATAATTTTTTTTTTTAAGACAGAGTCTCGCCCTGTTGCCCGGGCTAGAGTGCCGTGACGTCAGCCTAGCTCACAGCAACCTCACACTCCTGGGCTCAAGCGATCCTCCTGCCTCAGCCTCCCGAGTAGCTGGGACTGCAGGCAAGTGCCACCATGCCCGGCTAAGTTTTTCTATATATTTTTGGTTGTCTAGCTACTTTATTGCTATTTTTAGTAGAGACAGGGTCTTGCTCTTTCTCAGGCTGGTCTCGAACTCTGAGCTCAAACTATCCTCCCACCTCGACCTCCCAGAGTGCTAGGATTACAGGCGTGAGCCACCACGCTGACCAGGCCATTGATAATTTTAACCAATGTATTTTAACCAAATTAGACTTAATTTGAGAGAACTCGCTCTTACTATAACAACAATAATAATTATAAAAGAGCTACTTGAGAGTTTTGCCAGTTGAGGTTCCTACCAGAGAAAGGAGAGAGACTCGGGTTCAGGAGATATGTGACCACTCAAAAAGCTCTCAAAAGTGAAGGTTGCTTTCCTGTGATACCAGAGTTCCTGGAACTCGGGTTGCAAACAGCATGGGTATAATGCCATATGGAATCCCTATTCCATTTTGAATATCATCCTAATTGTTCCTACTCTGTGTTCAGATGAAAACACAAACACATTTCCATCTGTGGAATTTTTCACTGTTTGGAGCTTAGGATGTCAATAAAAAACAAAACAAAAAACCTATGAATCAAGCAAGCACATATTTAGGAATATACCCAATATACTGTTCAATGCCTATTAAATGTTTGGGGGGTACACAAGAAATAAAAACGCTGTTACTGCCTTTGAGACTCCTTCTTTCCAGTAGGTAGACTATACATATGTATACATGAAAAAACTACATGCCAAAATGATCTAAAATTCCGTGAATGTCTAAAAAGGAGAAATAAAAAGAAACACATACAGAGAGATTAATATGGGCTGGCCATGAGTAGGATTATGTTTCTAGGAGGAATATGCTAAGATGGAATTTATTCATGTTTTCATTTGAGTCCCATATCCTTCAAAACAGGACTCATTTTACATTTTTTGGTAAGAATTTTAAACCTACATTCGTAGGCAAATAAGAGAACTTGTGCTTAGCTTCACTTATGAATTTGCTGGAGATGGTTTTTACACTGAAGGAATATTTAGAAGTTTAAGAGCAATACACTAACCCTGTATAAAACAAGTAATTTGGAATGCCTTAAAACCACATTTGACAAAACTCCACCTGAAATTCTACGTCTTAAGTAAGATTGCTTCAAATCCTTATGCGATGTTCACCTGAAAAATGTTTTTTTTAAATTCTAGCTTGGTAAATACTTGGATATTAAGGCAAGAAAGCATCAGATTCACCTTTAAATGCAAGTCATCTTTAAGTTTTTCTTCACAAGTAGCCTGTTCCTAAAAAGAAAAGAGGGAAGAGGGAACTTGGGGATTTGTAGTTGTTGATTCTTATCAAGCATTGTTGATACCATTGTTGCCCATAGTCATACCGTTGGTCCTCTAGTACAATCATAGGATAAGAGACACAGTGTGGAGATGAAGCAAAATATCTTTGGGATAAAAATGTCATTTTTTATGAAAGAAAAACTGAAATCCATAATTTAAGTGTTTAAATGTAAATTAAACTCTTAGCAAATTACACTCTGAATGAATACAGCTTATCCTTAAGTAATGTTTATAAAGCAGTAACAATTTAAATAAAGACAATTTGGACTAAGTATTCTGGAATTGAAATAAAACTTAATCTACGAACATACCATTATCTTCTTCACATTCTATTCAGACAGAAATTTGTTACTTATGGATGTTATGGAAGCCTTCTTCAAAAGACACGTAGCAACACTTAGGTGTGAAGACCCTTTTTCTTTTCCCTGTGTTTTCTTAGCCATCGTTGTAAAACAAGAGCATTTTAAAGCATGTGCTTGAGACACAACTAATGTCTTCAGAGCTACATTGCTATGAATCAAAATCAGTTGACTGGTCCTGAAAACATTTAAAGTCAATATCGACATCTTCCTTCCTTGTTATAAAAATTAGTTTGGAATGCAGGCCATGTCGATCTAAGAAATATGGAGAAACGGAAGATTTTCTTGAGAGAAAGTGCAAACATAACCTTGATGGTTAAAAATTCAGTTTTAATTTTCCATTACCTATTTCTCGTATGGTATTGTATGAATTGAGCAAAGCAGCTATTTAACTGCCTGTATTTACTGTTCGAGGACAAAAGGAGTCAATCTTTTTAAAGTTTAAAGTGCTTTCTCTAATGTTCTTTATAATGGACCCAACAAGAACGACAAAGTCAAATATTACTTCAATACCTATTTTATAGTCAATTCATTAAATAACTACTAAAATATGGTTTAAGACTATGGTCCTCAATCCCCAATCTGTGGCCTGTTAGGAACCAGGCCACACAGCAGGAGGTGAGAAGCAGGTGAGCCAGGGAAGCTTCATCTGTATTTACAGCTGCTCCCCATTGCTTGCATCACTGCATAAGCTCCGCCTCCTGTCAATCAGAGGTGTCATTAGATTCTCATAGGAGCCAGAACCCTACTGTAAATTGAGCATGCCACAGATCTAGGTTGCGTCCTCCTTATGAGAATTTAATGCTGATGATCTAAGGAGGAGCTGAGGAGGTGATGCTAGTGCTGGGGAGCAGCTGCAAATACAGATTATCATTAGCAAAGAGGTTTGACAGCATGATAAATGTAATGCACTTGAATCATCCCAAACCATCCCTCAACCCCACCAAAGTCCGTGAAAAAATTGTCTTCCATGAAACCAATCCCTGGTGCCAAAACTGTTGGGGACCGCTGGTTTAAGAGATACCGACACGTGCTTAAAGAATTCAAGTTATGGCCTTTTGTAAAAAATTCCAGAGTATTCGTACCATCACAGTATATTAACTTTCAGGTAATCTAGAATTTAATTTTAGAGTAGCTTACAGTTGAACTTCTATTTTCGCCCATTTGGTCACAACGGCCATGAGAAAACAGAACCAGCTGTGGACAGAAACAATGTACTCAGAGTGCTCATCTTCTATAAATCGAGTGCACTTTTAGTGAGGGTTCTAAGAAGGCAATGTTCCTAGCAGAGCCATTACTCCTTCCTCAAATAAAGGGTAAAAGACATTCCAAGCACAAATGTTTGCCATTTCCTTTCATGTCATAATCCAGAAGGTGTTCAGTACAAGACTATTATGAAAGATTCCATTACACGGTTAGCAAAATGCTGCCATATGATAAGTTACTCCTAAAGACTCAATTGAACATTTCAGAGGAGGAATTAAACACCAGTAGCTACTGAGATTCCAAAGGTGAAAAGTATTACTTCAAAGAATTATATTATCCTGTGTCCTAGGTTTAACACCTTAAGAGAAGAACTATTTCTTCCAAGTTGTCAACATTACTTCTCTAATTATTTTGTGAACTTCTTAAGGGCAGGAACCTTGTTTTCAATATATACCACCCAACACCAGCAAACAGCATTAGTTTGGTTGAACACAGCAGGTGTTCAATTGATATTTGCTGAACAGAATTTAAAAGTTCTTTCAGTTTCTGGATTAATCAACTGAAAAGCAGAGTTACACAAAAAATCTGCTAGGGATAGGAGATGGATCAGGGTTTTGAGTATTTCAGACTCCCATGGAATGTCCTTTTCTTATTCAGATAACAAGCTGCTTAGAGAATAACTGCTCTGAGTTATCAACTGTTCACCAGAGTGCCCTTTGTTTTTCAACCTCTGGTTTAATGGGAACTTTTCCAGCACTGTAAGTATAAGAAGCAAGGGTTTGTGTTGAGTATACAGCAACCTCCCAGAGGAAGGGAGGAGAATTTAAAATATCAGGTTTTCTTCCTATGAATACACTGTACAGAAGTTACCCACAGGGCCCAGTTGTGCAAAAGAGGCACACTGCTATTTTGACGGAAGATTAATGTACACAGTTCCCAGCCAGAGCTACCCAACATCAGGATGAGAACATTCACATCTCTGTATAAGTTCCTAGTATGCTCACATTTACAAGTGCAAAGCATAAGGATATGTTTTCAAATTGCATTTTCATTAAACTTCAAAACATCTTCCAAAGAGTTTTCTTACATTTTCCTCTAAACTGGAAGGCATTTATAAATTGGAATAAATATAAAACATGTCACCCATAAAAAATGGATTGTTTTAATAATGGTTACTCCTACTCCTTGCCAAATCTACATTGCTTTGGGGTCTGAAAAGCAAAATAGTCCATCCATATTCCTTTTGAGTAAGGTAATTGATGGTCACAACTCACTGGGTTGTCATTGAAAAACTGCTGGGAAGTGGCTCTTTTGAGTTCCATGTTCTGCAAAATAAATGCAAAACAATAATAAACCATGCCGCCTTGGGTTTAATAACCCCACATTCACATTACTCTTTCTTCCATTCATCATGAGTTTTAGTAGAACCCTGGAGTCAATATGCAATACAAAAGAATTCATTGAAGAGTAGTATCCTGGCTACCTACAGGTGAAAGAAACTAGAAGCAGGCAGGTTTTCTTAGGGAGAAATTTTTTTTCTTCAGATGACACAGTAAGATCCTTAATTGCCATTTCCCCAAGAATTAGATGTGTTTTATAACAACATTTTTTTTTTTTTTGAGACAGAGTCTCGCTTTGTTGCTCTGGCTAGAGTAAGTGCTGTGGCGTCTAGCTCACAGCAACCTCAAACTTCTGGGCTCAAGCAATCCTTCTGCCTCAGCCTCCCGAGTAGCTGGGACTACAGGCATGTGCCACCATGCCCGGCTAATCTTTTCTATATATATTTTTTTTTAGTTGTCCAGATTATTTCTTTCTATTTTTTTTTTTTTTTTTGGTAGAGACAGGGTCTCGCTCTTGCTCAGGCTAGTATAGAACTCCTGACCTTGAGCGATCCACCTGCCTCGGCCTCCCAGAGTGCCAGGATTACAGGCGTGAGCCACCGCGCCCAGCCTATAACAGCATTTTATAACAGTGGTATAACAACTATTATGTTAGAATAAATTAGCATAGTGTCAAGCCAACAAATAGCAGAGCAAATATTGCAAATATCTATGAGTTTATTATACACGTTACATTAACCACATTTATACTGTACTCTATCTCATTTAATCCTCCAAGCATCCCGTGAGGAAGACAGTCTTTGTTGCCATTTTACAGATGAAACAACTTCACACTGACAGATTGGACAACTCGCCCAAGATCACACAGTTTATAAGTAGCGGAGATGGGACTCAAAGCAAACTTCACTGGACCCCAGAGTCTCTGCAGGCCACAGCTTACAAATGTTGCGGCAAAGCTTGGTTCGGATGAACCGTCTTTCAGACGAAGCTATTTTGTTTTACTATCAGCAAGTTCAAGACAATCATAAGTCTGAGACAATCCTATTTTGCTTCACTTCTCTGCTTCCCGGGGAGGGCATCATTTTGCCAGCTCCTGTCCTTCCAAGGCTGACTGCCGCCTCAGATTCCACAAAGCTCTGAAGAGCTTGTGCCCCCTCCCTCTCTCTCTCTCTGAGTGTGTGTGTGTGTGTGTGTGTGTGTGTGTGTGTGTGTGAGAGAGAGAGAGAGAGACAGAGAGACAGAGAGACAGAGAGAGAAAGAGAGAGAGAGAAAGAGAGAGAGACAGAGAGAGAAAGAGAGAGAGACAGAGAGAGAAAGAGAGAGAGAGAAAGAGAGAGACAGAGAGACAGAGAGAGAAAGAGAGAGAGACAGAGAGAGAAAGAGAGAGAGAGAGAGACAGACAGAGAGACAGAGAGATAAAGAGAGAGAGACAGAGAGAGAAAGAGAGAGAGAGAAAGAGAGACAGAGACAGAGAGACAGAGAGAGAAA